>JABKKP010000337.1:0-61253 GCA_013624355.1 Fusarium caatingaense
TACCTGTTTAGAAACCTAACTATCACAATAGAAGTATCACATTGCTTATACCTAATCTGAGTCTGTACGGTAGTATTTGGCAGGACCAACAGAGTGGATCTTTCTCTGTTTATCGTCATGATACTAAAACGGTGACAGGATGAGCCTAGATAAGGTTCATTAGCCATTTCTTCATGTGGCAAGGTACATATAAGCGATGATAACCCCGCCAATGCTGACGATATACCGGGATTGCAACGGCCGCGGGGTTCAGCTAGTGCAAGACATTGCCCTTGGCACCTGTCAGGTATCCTCATAAGCTTCAAGTCTAACTGGTCCGTTCCGAACCAGGTATGCAGATGGTGTGGTCTAAAAGTAGTCAAGAACTTAGTTTGACTGTTGAAGGCACAAGCGTTGCTACGGACCGTGGCAAAGCCGCCCCGCGTTTGTTCTGTCCTAAATTGGGTTTGTTGAAGGTCAAAGCGCAAATCGGGCCTTGACAAAGCCCCCCGATATCCTTTCTCTGACAGGAACCGGAATTCCATCAGGGCCTCGAAGGTCTGAGCGTTCCTTCGAAGCTTGGCAGAGCACTCACTTATTTTTCAGTGACAGGAAACGGTTCTCAACTAGTTTTTGAAGCTTGCAACGGGCCGCGTGTAAGGTTAATTGTGTAAATTATCTAAGAGATGCCAACCATATCTTGAGCCTCATGTATATCTAAGGCTTAGTGACACAATACATTATTAAGATTCCAGTAGCTGTGCATCCACTAATGAAAGCGGAGCGAATACTCCAGGTTTGATCGGGGAAGAGGGTTTAATCACAACGAGCTATTCCCGTGAAGATTGTTGGTTGCGTCTAAGATGCTAGCCAGGTCTGGGGTTGGGCATGTTTCCTTTCCGAGTCTCTTTGCCGACATGCATCCCCCTAAGAAGTAGCATATTTGCTTTTTTCTCGTATCCTATGACCGTAACGATAAAACATAAACGGGGTGGCGGACAAAAGCGCCGCCACACTCGCGATAAGCGAACCACCACCGCCGACTCTAAGGGCGTCAAACATTTGCGCTGTAAAGAGCGGAGCCGCAGCGGCACTAGAAGATCGTGCCACTATGATCACTGCAGCAGCAGAAGCGGCGTAGTCTGCATATGTGTCGATTATGTAGCTAAAGCATGATACGTGGATCAGCATCAGGCACGTTGACAGAAGGGTGCCGGCTATGGTGGGCACGATCCAGTGGACGGAGCTATATTAGATGCCGTTAGTTATAATATCTCCATATTTGATAAACCAATCGCTTACTTGTACTGGGCACTCCAGCTAAGCCAGAGCATCGAGATGGGGAACCCTACGCCGCCGATCATAGCCAGGATCATATGATCCTCCGGGGGGACCTCTCCACCGCGCGCAACCTTCCGCTTCCGGCGCCGAGAATTGGCGAAAACAATTAACAGTGCAAATGAGGCGCCGACAACTTGTCCGAGTATCGGAAGCTGAGAAACAGCTGCATTCCATCCCCTCTTGTTGTGAAACACGATAGGATATATGCTGAAGAGCATGTATTGTAAAGCAGCAACAACACAAGAGTAGATGCAGCAAAGAAACGCAATAACGTCCAAGAGAAATCCCCAAGGTCTTATTAGGGCAATTTTGTACAATTGCGTCAGGTTGGGTTTGGTTGCCTCCTGCTCAGACTGTACGTCGTGGCCCTCTTTCCTCGCCGTCTTGGCCTTGTAGCAAAGGATAGTGTTTCTGTGTGTCTCGGGAATTGTGAACACGATAAGACAAGAAAAGGCTGCAAACCAGAGACACACATACATACCCCAATGCCAATTCTTCTTCAGCTCGACGGCTCCGGATATGACAGTCCCGAGAGCCGGACCGACCCAGGCCGCCCAGATAAAGACGCCCATGGCATTGCCGCAGGCACATTTGTCCCAGAGGTCAACAAGGATGCCACCAACAATGGTAGCAGGTCCCGCGGCGGTACTTCCAGCGAGAAACCTGCCAACCAAAAGTGCTCCAAAGTTGGGTGGCCAGGCCGTCAAGAATGTGAAAGCGAGGTAGAGAAGAAGTGTCGCATACAACATCCAACGACGACCGTAGAATTCAGACAATGGTCCAAATATGAGAGGACCGGCACAGAAGCCCAACAGGTAGAGAGAGGTGGTGAGCTGTGCAGCAACACGTGAGATACCGAATTCTTCAGTGATAGACTCGGTTGCTCCCGTCGTGATACTACTGGCAAAACAACCGTTCAAACTTATAAACACGGCGATTGCAGATATGTATCGCTTTCTTGCGAGAGGCCAGTTCAGAGGATTTTCTGTATCACAATCCCTGAAAATAATCCAGTTGTCGTTACTTAGAGACGGGTGTCGGTGCCGTTCTGATGCAGAGCTTGGCTTGAGGGTAAGTTTAGAGAGGGCTCGCCTGACTGAATCCATCATGATAATAGAGTTGTTCTTCATATAGATTGTATATGTAAAGGTGCCTTTAACTGAAGTTTTAGATGATTCAAATTGTTATAACTACAGTACTGACTCGCAGAACAGCAATATTTGAGTGTTTGGCTTTTCTCTCACAACTTCAATATCCATCCCTCCGAATCGGAGTATAAGTCAAATGCTACTATCATCACCAGAAACAAAACCAGGCGTCATAGGAAGCGATTCTCGGACCATTTTCTCCATCACGGTCCCCATCACGATGTTCCTATTGCTATAAGTGGGAATTGTCTGTGGTGTTTCTTTCGTAACAGCTGGGAATCCACTTATTATTGTATCCATCGAATGGGGTCTTACACTGGTCTGACGTAGGAGTGCGTGTTCCATTATGGTACAATTTCCATAAAGAATATGACGGATTTATTGTCAAAATGCATCACTGTAGATGCTTGTTTCCTCATTAGTGAATACAGTTAAAGCTAAGGTGAAGGTCAATTATGTCATTGTGAAGGTGGTTAAGCATCTTTGAAGTTTGGACTGTTAGCGACTTGACGTTATTGCCGTCTCGCCAAGTTAGCCTCCCGAGCATAGCTTCTAACAAGACAGCTATATAATGACATGGCGTAGGATATTCTACTTCTCAAAATCCAATTATTCTTAATAAACAAAGTGATATTCTCTATAACCATACTACATATCTATATATCAACGGACTTCTTCAACACTATACTTCATCTAATCTCACAACCATGCGTGTGTTCCTCATCCAAACTGCAAAAGGCCTCTTCTCCTCTTCAGGTGGTTACAAGACCAACAACGCCCTCCTTCGCTATCTGTCTTCTGCGGGCCATCGTGTCCGTCAACTCTGCTATTCACATTGCGGAGAGGTTGAGGCCTACTTGAGAGATAAAAAGAATAACGGAGGCCATTTGAGGACCAGATACCTTCACATGAGAACTGAAGACGGCAGACCCGGGGTCAACGTCAAGGTTCACAAGTTTTACATGGACGATGGCGTTGAAGTCGTGGCATTGGACAGCGAAGCGTTTGATGAGGCGTTTGGTGGTAAGATGTCGTTGCACAGTAAACTATCCCAAATGTCAGCTCAGTATATCGAGGTAAGTCAAAGCTGAACAGTACTCTGTATCGAAACTAACCATTGAGAGACTGGAACATGCTCGCCGCCTTTGCTGGAATTCATCTCCTTCCTCCACGATGAAATCAGACGCTTTCATCCTACGCACATAATCTCCAACGACGGTCTATCCATGCAGGTCAGTTTCGACCTTGATCTGGCCGATTTAAACATGTCCCGCATCGCAGTTGTACATACCGCCGAGCAACTCCCTTTTGGTCCCTTCGCTTTTGGAATTCCAGGACAGTCGAGCACAGTGGGAGAAGTAGAACTTCTCCGACGCATGGATGGAGTCTGGAGTGTATCTCAAGTTATCAAGGACTACGCCCTTGAACATGGCGAATTACAGTCACGATTCTTGGTGCATCACCCTTGGACGTATCTAGTCGGTGATAGCCACGAGATACCGAAGCATTTATCGAATTGGGACAAGAGATACATCGCCATGGTTAACCCGTGCCCTGTCAAGGGAGCCAGCATTTTCGTTGATCTTGCTAAAGCCTGTCCGCAGTATGACTTCCTCGCGTTTATGAGCTGGGGCGCCAGCGAGAAGGTAGTCAATCAGATCAAAGCCCAGCCCAACATAAAGTAAGTAAATCCAGTACTTTCATTATTACCACTAACGATGACCTCAGAACTCGTCCGTCGTGTGTAGATGCAGAAGATCTCTGGCGCGACATCAAAATCCTCATAGTTCCCTCCCTCTGGTGCGAGGCTTGGGGAATGGTGGTAGTCGAAGCACACCTTCGGGGCATACCTGTTGTCGCTTCCAACGCAGGAGCTGTGCCTGAGGCGATGCTTGGACTGGATTACATCATTCCCGTCAATGCCATCAGTGGCGAACATGATGAGACGGGGTGTTACATCATTCCTGAACAAGACATACAACCTTGGGCGAGGGTGGTCACGAGACTTATGGAGGACAAGGCCGAGTATGAGAAGACGTCGTTGTATGTACGTAATGTTACTCAGCAGTGGTTGGAGAGTCGTGACATTACTGAGATAGAGAGATGGATGATGGGTATGGGGTTGAAGCTTGGTGCGCGTGGAAACGGATTAATGTCTTTACGTTTGTAGTTAGATATTGTATTATAACAGCTTTTCGCCTTTTCCATCTTCATCCGATCTTATGAATACCGCGATGCTTATCATATTGTCCTTGCCTGGCTGGATCAATCTCTTTGAGAGACTCACTGAACGAGGTTACCGTCAGTCGGGATAAGGTTCCTCAAAAACTTGCACTTTCGTGACTGAGAGGTTGCCGTCATCTTGATCTGGCAGTTAGCTGATGAGCAACTTCTGATGATACAAGGTGAAGAATCATCCTACTCGTGTTGTCACCACAGTAATTGGTTCACTGACTCTGTTAATCGAATACTGTGAAGATTTCCGTCTTGTTACATCAAAGAACCGCATTTAAACATGTATAATTGCGTAATAACTATATCATACTCAATCTGTATTGTTTACTACTGGACTTCTACCTCCACGTCTAAGCATCCTTACCCACAACACCGATGAGAGCCTCCCAAGGAAGTAGCTTGATGGTTCCAGACCTCTCCTTCTCAATAGATAAATTATCATAACTTCCCAAAGCCCACTCCTTCACACCTTGACCCTCGTCAAAGGTAAACGTCGTCTCCTCCTTGCTAAAGTTCACAATCGTGATGGAATGACACGTCTCACTCACTCGCCTAAACGCAAAAACGTTGGGCTGCGTGATGTTCTCAATGACAAAGTCTCCGTAGACGAACAGATCGGTGTGCTTCTTGCGTAGCGCAATGGCCGCCTGCCAGAACCTGTAGGCAGATACCAGCATGGATCGCTTGTTCGCCTTGCCTGCGGATGTCTGGAGCTCTGCGTTGACTGTGGGATAGTCATCGTTGACGCGCATCCAGGGTTTGACTCCTGCTGGGCAAAAGCCTCCGTTGGCTGTTGAGTCCCATTGCATTGGGGTCCTGGCGTTGTCACGTGCTTTGAGGTTCAGATAATACTTTGCTTTTTTCATCTCAGGAGATCCTTCCTTGTACTTGGCGCAAACACTGGATAACGTCAGTCGAGATACTATTTTAGGCAAGGTCATCAAACTCACTTGTTCCAATACTTGACTGATTCAATATCTTTGTACTCCTCCGGTCCCCAAGACAAGGGTACGTTTCGCATGCCTAGTTCTTCTCCCTGGTACAGATACAAGGTTCCAGGAAGACTTGTTTGCATGATAGACAGTAATTTGGTGCCTGTCACACGATGTTCATCCGAATCATCGCAGAAACGCGTGACGGAGCGTGGCTGGTCGTGATTCTCACAGAACAACGTGCTCCAACCATCCTTTGTCACGATTCGGCAAGATTTGGCCATGATGTCTCGCAGGTCAGAAACACACCACGACTTATTGCTGAAACGACCAATTTCAGGAACAAGATCAAGACCGATCATCTCAAATGTGAAAATCATGTTCACGACACCCTCTTCAGCTTCAACCATCTTAAGACGCTCATTCTCGTCATCAAGAAACGGCATCTCACCCACTGTCAAAGTATCATAATGATCAAAGACTTCCGTCTTCATTCCTTGGAGATAGTCTAGGAGATGGGTTCCGTTGGCAAAGTGCTTCTCACCAGGTTGGTACTTTCTGTCTGGAAAGGCGATGTCTGCATCAGGGAAACTGGGGTCCTTGGCAATGAGATTGATGACATCCATTCGGAAACCAGAAACTCCCTTGTCGAGCCAGAAGCGCAGGATATTATGAACCTCGCTCCGGACGGCGGGGGTATCCCAGTTTAAGTCGGGCTGGAATGGACTAAAGAGGGAGAGGTAATACTCATCTGTCTTGTCATCGTATGTCCAGGCTGACTCGTACTCGTCAAAGAGACTGTTCCAATTGTTTGGTGGTTGACGAACGCCATCAGCGTCGTACTTTGGCTTTCGCCAGTGGTACCAGTCTCTATGCTCACTATCCTTGGAAGAAGACGAGTCAATGAACCAGGGGTGCTGTCCGAGATGTTAGATCAGTCATCTAAAGACTTGAGACTGCCATACCTTGTTGGAAGTGTGGTTAACAACCAAATCCATCACGAGTCTCATGTCACGGTTTTTGAGCTCGGCAATCAAATTATCAACATCCTCCATAGTACCATACTGTTCATGAATATCGCGATAGTCCGACTAGTTCATATTAGCGGGCAAATCAAACACCATCCAAGTGCCAACATACGATGTCGTATCCCATATCTTCATTGGGGCTCTTATAGACTTGTGATGATGATTAGGCCATTGATCTCTCTCAAGACATGGTGAACTTACTCGGTGAAACCCAGAGGATATCCACTATGTTATTCATGTCAGAATATGATCGCACGAATGTTAAACAAGCTCTTACCTCCTAACTCTTTGAGATAGTCCAGCTTGGCAATGATGCCATTAATGTTCCCAACCCCATCCCCATCAGTATCCAAGAAAGAGGAAGGATAAATCTGCAGAGTCTCAATAGAGATATTGATTAGAAAGCAGAGGGACTAACCTGATACACAATAGCCTCCTTCCACCACTTCTGCTCGCCCGACTTGTTAGAAACGTCAATCTTAGTCATTGTGTTGCTGTTGTATTTGTGGCTATATGTTTTGTTGCATGTGTTGTTGTATGTGCTGTAAAGCTTTCGATGTCGTGGTATCGAGGCACGAAAAGAACTACGTCTTACTGTAAATGTGCAAGGTCTAATATAAGACGAAAGACGGAATGATTTATAGAAGAATGCCATCTTAAATGATAAGAAAAGCACGAATGGTCTACTTTACGTGGTATTCAGGCAACATAAATCATTGTAACGTTTATTGTGGTATTACGCATCTTTACAGTTACGGAGCGATAGCTGGAACAATTACATTGGATAGGATTCACCTTACTTCGAGATGATCTAATGTCAAGATAAACAGAGTGAGTGTCGTTATCGTTGTTTCGTGACGTTCAGGTAATGGTGACAGCATATGCCGTAATAACTTAATGGAATGCAGCAGTCATTGCAAAGAGCATTATGATGAATCTGAGTTGTCATAGGAGAATAAACTCCGGTTTTGTGCAGAAAATGCTTATCTTCATCGTATGGGTGTCGGTATGATGGTTACATGACGAGATATGTACGATTTTTCGGCAGGCGGGCTCTGCCGCTGCAACCGTTTGCTCTAGCGGATAAATGAGTGTAGGTACTGTAGAGAACACTAAATTACAGGATTTATGTGGATTTGAATTTTAAACAGTCAGTTTGCACGTCATACAACTCATACGCAGGCTGCGGTCTTTTTTAAGACATAATAGATTTTGTAAACCAATCTTTTGTCGCTTTAACCTATAGACATAATTGAAAACAAATTGATCAATCTTAAAAGTAAATAGAGTCAATTTAATCTTTAATACTAGTTATACAATAAGGCACGGTGAAACAGGCAGTAGTATAGTAACTGTCTTGCCTACCATCACTTAACCGTGCGACCATGAGGTCCTTCACGAACAGCTCTACTCTCTGCTGTCACAGGAGGAATGGCTTCCGCTCTTTCAGCAGCTAATCCTCCCTCTCGCTCACCAGTATAACCACGCTGGCCCTTTTCCGCCTCTGGCTTATCTGCAACTGTATCCCGTACCTTGTCAAAGACCGAGCGTGTGGTACTAGCACCAACACCCTCCAGACCACTTCTCTCCTTCTTCCTCTTTCGCGGATGAACACCTCTGGCTTCACGGTTCTCTTGACCCTGCAGAGGTTTGCCATGCAGCGCATCAATAGAGTTATGGATGTCCTTTGACGTTGAACCAGGCATGGATAGGGCTGGATAGTCTATGTCTTCATCTTCGGAGGTGTTCTCCTCTATGTTGTAGCCGACTGTACGGGGCGTGAAGGAATTCTCTACTGGGGCGGTGCCAGGTGGGAAGGTCTGGGCGTGATATTCTGGTTTAGCGGCGTTGCCTTGCTCGTTGCCCGGTTTATGCTGGCCACTGTTAGATTGACAGGATATCGAGGACATCAGTAAATACTTACCCAATTGTGTACTCCAGGCTCAGAGGGGACGATTCGGGCATGGAAGGGACCTTTACCTTGAATTGAATCGGGGTTCTTGGCAGCCATGATGATTGATATCGATGATGATAGATGGATGTGAATAAGATAAGATAATAGCAAGATCTAATGGAAACACATCAGTACAGTTTAAACGGATTCTCTTTAATATTTGAGGTTCGCGTCAATAAGTAAGTGGTAGAAGTGAGATGTTACTGATGGATGACATCAAACAAGGCTCATTACTTCGTTTGCTCGTCTCACTGTACTTACATGACGTCCGTATTCCATCTTGGTGACAACCACTAGATACGTGACTTTACAGCTGTGTGGCTTTGTCGTTGACAACATGTAACGTCATATCAGCCACAGCATGTATGGCTTGAATTAGAAGTTCGCATTGGCAAGCTAAATAAGAAAATACATCACTTAAACCTTGTCGCATTTGCGTACAGTTGGTACCCTTATGTGGCTGCAGGGTATATTCAGTATAACTTCGTGGAATGGTGCTAATCGAGTCAGTCCCTTAGAAGGGTACTTACTTATCTATATAAATATAACGTAACAATAAGTACCTCACTGATCTGTTGCTACTCTGCTACTAACAAGATCCTGCAAGACTATGGTGCAGCTTAGATAGTGCAAGTTGACTAATGCTCCGTATTGATCACTCTACAGACACTGAATGTGCCTTGTGACCACGTAAAGGGTTGCTCATAGTAGTGCTACTGTCCACTTGAAACATCTACTCGGGGTTGGCTAGTGACACATCTGGTGATAATCTGGTGATAAGGATGCCCACAATGCGTACTTAATAAAACAACGCTTTTGATCAAACGAACTGTCATCTACTTGAAACATCTTTGCACTAACAGTAGTATCAGATCACTGTTTCAGTTAGCCTGTCTTAGTTGACTGCCGAAATCTAAGTGGGTTCGCCTCCTGCTCTGTTTCTTATTGTTAAAAACTATCCAGCATCTCGGTAGATTATAAATTTAATCTCTCTGGGCCGATCATTGTCGGGATCTTTACGGAAGAAGCCGACCACACCAACTAAATTCCAACTAATACTAATACCGCTGTGACTCACTCGGACAAAAGGCTGCTGTGCCTAGTACAGAAGCCCTCACTTTATTCCTCTCTTCCCTCCTGTGTTTTAAGAATGTTACAGCAGGACAGAATTAAAGACAGATGTCTGCTTATTCTTTGTCTCGCTATAAAGTCACATTGATGAATCAAAGCATATTCGAACTCTTTGTTAATGTACGGGAGGCTAGGCAAAGACATAATACCTGCCGCAACTCGCCTCAACTTGCCGCATCCTCATACAGATAACCTTTTAAAATTTTCACTTTTGAAGCCTCGTGACTCCTCCCTGTACAAGACTTTGCAAGCTAACCTCTGAGTTTTCCACACTTGAGCAGCTAACCTCAACTCACCGCTAACAGGAAGGATCATTTTAGTACGTTTTACAGCGGACTGTTAGTGGAGTTCCCGCTACCTGCAGTGACTTTCAACCACTAAAAGAATACCAGCACAGTAACTAGCGTCTCTTCTGTCATCTGTCACTTATTGCCACAGCCAAGCCGGAGATACTCGTTTAAGTAGGTCGGTGACGGATGTATACATTCCCGACTAAACCCGGATAGTACCCACCCTCACACTCCGGCAATACAAGCAAGTTTAAGTCAGGTTCCAGAACATGGTGTCGGGCCAAAGGGTCCGGATCGCCATCGAAATGGTTGTACCAGGGTATTTAGATCTGAGATCCCCCGTTTTGCTTTTTTCTCGTAAACCACGACATGATTGCGAATAAGGAGAGTATCAAGTCCGCCTGGACCTCTGACGGAGGATCCATGGCCATGAAGACTTCTCAATCTTTTTGGCCCAAGGTCGTCCAGGACATGATCGACGATGTTTCCACCACCAGCAAAAACCTGTCTCCTTCCCCTGCCCTTGACGAGTTGAAGTCCATACAGGACAAGCTTCAGTCCTTGCAAACCGAGATCATCAACAACGTTCAACTACGGTAAGGATTATGTCCATACCCGTTCCTTGGCCTATAGCTAACTGACTTTCAGGCCCCTTGACAACGATGGCTCTTCTGATATTAGGTCTTACAACAGGCAACTCAACGATCTGGGTAGGGTTACCTGGCTCAACTGTCCCTGGCTGTATGGAGAATGCTATATGTACAGGTAAATTTATTGTCCGTTGTTGCAAGGAACTCTGCTGACTCGTCCAGACGTGTCCACCATATGTTTTCCATGTCTACTTCATGGAAAGACCACGATGTCTTCAAGAGGCAAAAACACTCTTTGCTAGTCAAATCTCAGCCATTCATCGAGCACCTTGCTATCAAATACATTCCAATTCTTGCAAATCCAAATAAATTTCTCAAGTCTCTAGACGACAACAAAGCTGTTCCAGTTTTTCTCGACATAATCAACTTAGCTTTATGGGGAAATGCCGCCGACTCCTCGCTTATCGCCGATCTCAACTCTACAGAAATTCAAGCTCTGCGTGGACAACCAGCAATAGACAAAATGAGGGAGATTATAGTCGACAACGACTCGTTAGAGGCATGGGAATATTTACGGAGTGGTCGAGACACGAAACAGGAACGGCACGTCGATATGGTCCTTGACAATGAGGGATTTGAACTATTCGCCGATCTTATTTTGGCGGCGTACCTCATCGAATCAGACCTAGCAACTGGCGTCACTCTCCACCTGAAATCCTTTCCCTGGTATGTCACCGATGCGACACCGAAAGATCTAGACTTCGTCCTCGATTATCTACAGTCCAACGGCGTTGTCTTTTTAGCATCTCTGATCAAGAAATACCTTGACAATGGTGTAATATGCATCAAGTCAGACCCCTTTTGGACAACGGCTTCCTCTTTTCATGAGATGAAGGACCAAGCGCCAAAGCTATTTCAGCGTTTGCAGGATAGCCATTTGACGATATGGAAAGGAGACTTGAACTATCGAAAGTTAATTAAAGACGGGCTATGGCCGCACACCACACCTTTCAAAGGTGCACTAGGCTGTCTTGGTCAGGGGAGTCAGGTCAAGGTTCTCGCTTTAAGCATGAACAGGTCTGATACTTGTGTTGGAATAGATACTGAGGAGAAGGTTGAGGTACTTGATAGGATAGCACCTGGAAAGTCATGGGTTCGAGATGGAACATATGCTGTAGTGTCGTTTAGCAATGGCATTTAGTTATAGAAGATTATCTTATACCACTATTTATTCAATCCATGTCTTACCTTTTCCATTTGGTTGCAAGATACATTACCTTATTTTTAACTATTATTAAGTCTATAGCTACGGTCTTTATGATCGTGCTCCAAGTACAACATATTGCAGCCAGCGGGAATAGAGTACGGCTAATGTTATAGGGCTGCAGTAATATCTCATGTAATGGGCTTCTCCAGCGGTTTTGCGTACATTGTCGATCAAAGAAAAGTGGCCTGATTTTAACTTACTGACTCCGAGCGTCTTACTCGGTGTGGCTTCTGATACTACGTCGTCTGACTCTGCCGTCGATCAAAGATCACCTCTTGCCTCAATTAAATCGTCTGGTTTACGTTTACGTATTGTTCTTCCATCGGTGTGGCGTTTCAGGCACGTCAAAGTTGTTTTGCGCGAGTAAGTAAAGAATGTTGGATCTCCGGCGCACGTCATCAACCCTCTGTGGTTGGCCCATTCGTGTGTAGAGAGTGGAAAAGAACGACTCGTCATACTCGCTCGTCATACCCTAGATTACGTAGGGTTACATCCTCTACGGTAGATGCAGTTCCAGTCCGCTCTAGAGTCTGTCTAGTTGCGTTAAAGTTAATTGTATTACTAACTCCTTTTAGCAACTCCGTAACGGAGTATCGGACTCCGGTGAAACAGCCACCACAGTGAATCACGTTCCTCTCCCTCAAGACAATTAACTAAGTCTATGTATTTAATGTAGTTTAGCTAAAACTTCATCTCGTTAATCCTCAATCTCATTATTATAGGTACGCAGTTTAGTAAATCCATAGTATTAATATTAGTACTAAACTGCTGAATATACCTGAAACTATAGCGCTAATCTACTAATCAGGGTGCTATTGCCTTGAAACTGCACCGGATATAGCACCGGCCACATATCTGCCGTGCGTTCGAGTTCTATTGAGAGCGCAACGATAATACACTCTGTGCCAGTCTAGCGTGGAGATCTCGTTCTTCCTGCGAGATCTACGTGAATTGAGTGGAGTTTAAGTGGTATTGGAGACCTTACGGAGGAAGATATCGCTGTTCATGGAATTGACGCTTAAGCATAAGCCATTTCCGAGACAAACGACCCACGCTGCCTTGAGAACATTATGCGAAGCGAAATTACTATAATTAATTGACCGTGTCATTTCAGGATATGAAATATATAATAACTGCACAGCTGCTGGGTGAAGCTATTCCCAGAGGCTGTATCTGTTAGATACGTCTCTAACAATTAAAAAAGCAGGACCTAGAAGGCTTGGACTACTTTTGCTAATAGTAAGATTTATATAAGATAGAGTCTATTCGAAGAATAGAGTATTTACAAGATATTGGAATCAGCTAGGATACACCTGATAAACTGACTCCCCAAACCTTCACAACTCCCCTTTCCCGTCTCTAAAAACCTCATCATACCACCTCTCCTTGGCCTCATCCTCATCATACTTACTCTTACAAACATCCGTAAACTCATGTCTCTCCCAAGTCGCAGTTCCATTGCTATCAACCACAAAAGTCTGCGGCTTCTTCATAGGCTTTTTAGTCCTTGACTCCCAGTATATCAACCGTTCGCCCTTGACCATAATTTCAAGTAGAGACGACGCTTTGACTTCTTTGAGTTGGTTCTCAAGTAGTTCGCGTAGGTAGGGAAAGTACCAGATCTTATCCCACCAGAGGTACCGTCGTTTCTTGGCGCCGTCTTTGTGGGCGTTGTGATGCACGACTACGGGGATTGCTTTGGAGTAGAAATCTGCGTAGAGAGGCATCTCGCCCCAGTCTTCTACGATGTCGAGATCGCGAGCTGAAATATCTGAGAGGGGGTTTTTGGACTTGGAGATATCGTCCGGTACACCCTGGAGACGGGGAGATATTTTGAGAGACTTGGACTTTTCGGCAATGGCGGTTTTATCGTTGAGGGTGATAATTTCTCCGTCCTGTTCTTCGAAAACGGTGGGAATGAAGAGCTGCTGAGTATAGTCCAAGCCGACGTGGTACTCGAATTCCTTGTGAAGATCCTTAAAGTCCCTGTCTTGAGTAACGCCAGTATGTGCGCGAAGCGATCGTCGCCAGATTTCCTGCTCGGCAAAGATCTCTCCGAAAACACCTTGATCGCTGTACAGATCCTTTCCGTTGACGAGACCGCGTTGCATACGCTCCTGTACGCGACGGAAGTATCGGCGCATATCACCCACTGGACCGATCATGCTGCCGCTGTTGAGAAACTTGGGTCGAACTTCATGGAACTTGTTAGGGTCGCGATCTGTCTTGGGGCCGTATAGGTCTTTGCGGACCGGACTCTCAGGAAGCTCATCACAATGAAGGACTGAACCCGAGGATGAAGGAGGAAAACATTTCTTCTGTGCTGAGACGATGATGGTTTGCTCAAATGGTGAATCACCACGTCCTTTCCATCCAGCTGCAAGACGCCGATTCGCTTGGACATTCGCTTCATGGTATCTCTTGAGCAGAACATCAGGAGGAAGCTGGAACCAACAGTCATAAGAATCAGTCAAAACAACAATATCATTCTCCTCGAGTCTGTTCTCCTTGGGTGTGTCAGACTTGGTAGCGAGGTCAAGATACTCAAGAGTACCAGTGATTTTCGCAAGATGAGAACCGCCTTTCCATCCTTTCGATGGATCAAATTTCTTGCCCCAGTTTACAATCACCGGACTGGGATAGCCCAAGGCGATAGCGCTGGTGACGACCTTGCAGAGATCGTGGGCGGGGTTATTAGCTGGAAGAACGATTGCTAAACGACGGTCCTTGGCGACGAGATGATTCATAACTGGTTTTGTGCTACCGGCTACTACATCGCCATTTAAGAAGAATGAGCGGCCCTAAACAGTCAGCAACCCATGGGCAAACGAAAGAAGGGGGATTTACCTTTAGCGAAGTCAGACACAATAACCCAGGAACGAGAAGGATGACCGCAATGAGGATTGTCATGGTTCGGAGAGGCAGCCGAAGTAGTTTCTTGGCAAACATTCCCCAGCAGCGTGATGGCCCGCCGGATTTCTCTAGACTCTCCGGGTCGGATCTCGGGGATGACGGTTCTAGGCGTTTGTACTGCCAAGAAGGCATCATTCTGCGGAGGTAGTCCATGGTGAATACTTGGACAGAGGAAAGATCAGTACCAGTGCTGAACGGGACATGTGCACGCGACAGCTTTCTTATGTTTACTCTCTCCTACTCCGTATCATTCCTTCCGCTGTAATTGTGGCTCATCCTTGATTATTACTCTTGGCCTCATGCTATCCTCTTGGCTCGTTCTTGGCTCTACAAACCTGCTTACCACCGTTCAGACCTGACTCGGCAAAGGAAGAGGCATCTTGGCATATGCACCAATATCCAAGGCTCAACCACATGGAAACCGCGTACAATAAAAACTCGAAATAGCAATCGTCGATCAATTCCTCAGTGGAGAAAAGCCAAGGAAATAGCCAGGAGATTACTCGACTCCCCCCGACGGTCCGGTCCAATGGGGGACAGCTGGTGCCATAATCCCGTCTTGGCCTTGCCGAACCACCCGACCGGAAGATTTGGTGCGCCAGAACCACAAGTTTAGGGTTAATTAGCAGGGGATCAGACTGAAGCTAATGGATTTACTGGGGGATCAGACTCTGGGCTAACGGTCAGGAACTCAGTTTTGGGCATGTGGTACTGTCCTGGATCAAGTCTTGACATCATAATGGGCTTTTTCATTACTCCATATGAAAATAACGGCATCATTGTAACTTCTCCATAAAGTAACTACCGACTAATTTTCACGCTTGTTAGACAATCCTTGCATTCGGTCGCCGACTCGCATCGGGCATGTATGCCTCGTGGTCAATATTACACGTCCCCCATTTTCTCCACCAACGTCGTCCATATGACATTCCCTTTCTATACGTCCACTGGTTATTAGGCGCCTTGCGAACCTTTGGTCTTCCATGCATGCCTGTAATTGTCAGTAGTTGGTCACGATACAAAGAGAAGGCGCTTACATCTCCCCTTGTTCTTCTTAAGTCGGGTCGTAAACTTGCGACAATCAGAACAATACTTTCTGTCTCCCATCCATCCCCGTAATCTCGTGAACAAAGGACAAGAAATACAAAGACAATGTTTCTTGCAGTACGGGACATTACACGATGGATGATCATCAGAGTAATAAGTACACCAGTAGCAAACACGTCCGGAAACAAGTGAATGTTGTTTCCGTCTGTGGTGCCATGCGTTGTAATGCAACTCTTTACCACGGACGCCCTCGCAATTGGGCCGGGATTTTGGACATCCATGGGGAACATCAGCCGTTGAGCCAAGCTGATCCACCCATTCCAGTCTTGGTTTGGAGGTGATGAGTGGTGCGGAGAGGAGACGGAATTCGTGAGATGTAAGCGAGAGACAAACAAGGTCATTTCTGGCGCATTGTTTTAGGACCTCTAATTGGATCTCTGGGGGGAATTGGCGGAACAGTGTAAAATCCATGGCGGAAATAACGGATATGGTGAATCTTGGCAAGTGTTGGGGTTACGCGTTGACGCGAATAATGGGAAGGCTTAGAATTGAGAGACAACGAATAGGGATAACAAGACTGGCCATTAACTGCATTTTAAACGCGACATTATCGCGGTCTATTCTTAGGCAGCATTGTGTTCATTCAAGCATAATATCACGTGGAATCCTTCAGAGTCCGTTTGTGGATGTTCTGCCTAAATTACTGGGATTCCGATCCCACTAATTTAAGGCAGACTTCCTTAACTTATCAGCAGCAGGCTACGCCTTCAATTGAGCTTGGAACGGTAGGCGCAACCGGATTTAAACACTCTACTTAACATAAAATTAAATAAAAGTATAAAATATTTTATTTCACAGTTGCAGTTATTTAAATAGTTCCCAAGACTTAATTCGGACTACAGTTGTTAATGAGATTAAGTTAACCTTTGAGTTTAATTGATCGGATAACTCTCTACAAAGTACAGGGCAAAAAGTCAAAAAGTGNNACTAGACCACAGTACCAAGCTCTTTTTGCTGTAGGGTTTCTAGCTATTTCAATCTATACTCTGAGCACACTCAGCCTGTGGAATAATAACCTGCTCTCATCGTAATCCAGTTTTACAATCCTCGCAAAGCTCCAAGATCTCGCTTAAAATAGTGAATCCTTCAATTGACGTGTCGTTACATTCCCAGGGTGACATTCTACCCGCCATTTCATGATTGGACACCTATGTCTTTGCCAAGTCGGCGCAGTCGGGTGGCTGTAACGGCTGCTATGTCACTTGGCCCTGCGTTCAGCAAGGTCAATTGGCTGTTCAGGGTAGCAAATCAGGTGGCTTGGAGTCTTGGACAATTGGATCGGGAATCTTGCAGCGCTTGGTATCGTATCTCCCCTGCACAAGCGAAATCAGGTTTCTGGGATGAGGAGATGGGATTTTTAATTGCTGTCTCTGTTTTGGGACAGCTGTGCGAGACGCCGTGGCTGCGGGAATGCATAAAATACCTAAAGAACAGTTGCAAAGAAATTAAGTTAAAGTGAGATAGAAAACAAAACTACCAGGTGAAGAGTTGTAACGTAAAGATAATAACACTTACAAAGAGGAATTATAGTGTTGTAGGGGGAGTAAATTTTGACAAATTTTATCCTATTTTATATGTTATCTAGCTTCAATTCTAATAGCTAAAACTATAGTCGCTTCTGTACTGTTAGGCATACCATTGTCCCGCGACCGGCTCCTGAACATTATGAAGTTCAGTCCCGAAACTCAAGTGACCAACTGTAATGCTCCTGTCGCTGAGCTCGGCAGAGGGCCCAGCCCAGGAGGGTGGTACCTTGACGGCTCCCCATCGGACTGGGTTCCGTGCGACCTCGCGCAGGTAATCTTGGGCTTCTAGAATTGGGACTTCCCCAAACCTGCCCCCGTGAGATACCTCCTCTGTCACATTTCCTTCTCCAGCATTGTCTATTGAAATAAGAGGTTCATGATCGTCAGTCGAACCTCGCAAATTCATCATCTCATAGGCTGAGTCCCCATCATCCTCTACCTGTCTTGACTTGAGCCGTAAGCTCTTTTGCACACCACTTCCAGGATGAGTGCCACTGTTTTCTTCTAGAACTGGAACGTGACACGCTGCAGATATAACAACAGAGCTTGCTCCTGCCAGAGGCATCGCTGTCTTGACCTTTCTTTGCCCCACTAGGGTGGGAATGATAGGCAGGACGATCATGGTAATAAAGAGTACGAGTATCGTGAGAGTTGAGTAACCGATACCAACAAAAGCATCTATACTTAAACCAGTCTCTGAGGTACTCGTTCTGCGTTGTTCAGTGTCATCCATTTGCTGGCTCCACTCGTAGTAATCTACATAAAAAGGTCAATCATGACTATACTGAGTGTCGAGATTATTCCACGTACCTCCTTCTGCCACAAATATGTAGAAAGCATTCGACACTAACCAGTGCGTGAAGATACTAACAATGATCAAGGGGACACTGTATCGATAGGGTAGCTGTAATCGGTATGCCGTCCGCTGTTGACCTTTGGGCCGGGATACCCGGAGCGGGCGAAAGTCTCCCCCATAAGAGTTCCACTCCTTTTCAGCGCACAGGTGAGTGTAAATGTTGTTGTATATGAAGTAAGTGATGGAAAGAAGCAGTTGTGGCAAGTTGGCTCTCAGGACAAAGTCCATAAAATTGACTGCTGAAGCTGGCGAGATTGACAGTATACCGTTACTCATGCTTTGTAGCAGGCTTTGTCCGGCCAGAGGAGTCTTTAAGTTCGCTGCGATGAACCCACCGGCGAGGAGAATAATATCCATAGACAGCATTCCGTAGCTTCGGGCCCAAGTCTGTCGATCGATGGCTGACAACCAGCTTTGACGCGTTGGTGCAGCGGTCATAGCAAATGCGCAACCAGCGCCCATGTCCTCTTCAAGGTCCCTGTCCATGAGGCACCGCCCAATTGTGCTTTGGTCTGGAGAACGGATAAATGATTCGATAGCGTCGCCCAAAACAACCAGCGGCTGCTCTTTCGGTAATGTGAACAGAACGGCGAGACAAAGGACTCCCTTGACTGCAATGGAGGCAACAACGATGATGAGGAGTTGATTAGAGATAGCGACTTTGCACTTTTGAGATAGTTCGTCGACCAAGCAGTATTTGAGAGTCAGATTTGTCGCAGCTTCGTCGGCCATGTAGGACGAAGCGTAGGGGGAAAACTCAAATGTGTAATCCGATGGTAGACTTCCAAGCCGTGTCGACATAGACTCATTCTTCCAGAATCCGACCGCTCGACCACACGTTTGGCTACATTTACCAGTCGGTCTCTGATCGGAGCTGACACTGGTTTTGCAATCAGCAGCAAACCAAAGGGAGTTGCTCTCATTAGCAGGGATATGCTTATCCCAGAAAGACTTATCAGTGGTAGAGTTGAATGGCTTGAAAAGTGTGGTTCGGTTCCATCCCTCCCCATCCTCCGACATGGAAGTCTCGTTCTGAGACTCAACTACCATCACCACGTCGGCAAAGGTAACGCGCGGGTTACAGTAGACATACTGCCAGACGCAATCTCTGGTCTTGAGCTTCTTCCAGGACTTGGCATATTGAGATGCGGCCACTATCTTTTTTGATGCATTACTAGACGGGTCAAAGTATTCGCTCACGTTTCGAGCCAATCCATATCCTTCCCGATCAGTATCACCTCTGGGAGGCCATAGTGCTGCTCCGGACCCGAAGTACTGCGCACCATCGACGAAAGCCTCGGAAGATATAGTGAGGTGCCAGTCGGTCCCCAAGTTCTCAGTTGCAAAGATAGCAGAGTTGAAGAAAAGATGAAGAGGAAAAGAGCTGACAAAGAAAAGGATCCAGTATACGAACTTGATTTTTGAAGTCCAGAAGACGTTTCGTAGTGACTGGACACCAATTTTGAGGGCCCGATTTGCTCCATGTGCTTTATCAATTTCGGACCTTGTCGGAGAACTGAGAACCTGCATGAAAAAGTTGGAGGAGGCTAAGACGCCCGTGGAGCAGGCGTTGAGTAAAAGATGCAGCCACGTATTGACTGACTTTGCCTTGCCACATTTTCCATGGAAGAAGACGAAGTTTCTGTCGATACCGCCGGATATAGAGACGCCACGATAAATAAGGACAGTGCCGAGAATGGTGAAAATAAAGACAACGATGGTGTTCAAGGTTGCGATAACACGCCAGCCGCTGCCAAATATCCTAGATAGCATAGCGAAAAAAGTGAGATTTAAAACGATGGATTTTATCGGCGGGAGTACGAAATAAGGGTGCATATAAGTAACATCTAAAAATAGATGAATGCGAGAGCCTGACTTTCGTGCCCTGAAGGCGACGGTAAGGCTGTGGTTCCGAACCCAGGATTGGCTGCACTTACCACAAGATCAACATCCAGCTGAAAAATAAGCGACAAGGCGTTATTTAACAGCTATCATTCGCCGCCACAGCCCACCGATGTTAAGGAAGTGAGAGCCGAGTTTGGTTGGAGGAGTTGCTCTATACTGTTAACAAAAAGTTGAGCCCAAATGATTACAAGACCGTAGGTAAGAGCCAAGCATCAACAAACGTCAATAGCTAGTATGTAATAGTACAGTAAGAAAACAGCTACGGGAATAGACATTTACACATAGAGATAGGAAGGGCTTTCCAAATTACTAGCACCTAGTAAGGTATATAAAATTATCCAGTAATTAATAGCAAAGCGCTAAGATTAAAAACGTATTTAACAGTATTCAGTTGATTCATTGCTAGAATATCTCTAGCTTGCAGGTCTGTATCTTAGAAGCTTAAGTATTAGTACTTCTTAGATTGTAAGTAGCTGTGAACATCTGTCTTCAATGCGTCATTGGTTAGACAAAGAGTAACATGTATGTCTCCTTCTGTATGGGAACTCAGTACTGTGGAACAACCAGCTTTGATCAGAAGGCCATCGACGAATTTGAATCAATTGAGTGAATCACCCCGTCATCAACCATATCTATTTGCAAGGTGAATCATCCCAGAGCTTCAAACTCATGATGAAAACAGATACCAAAGTACGTGATTTACTAGTATAAAAAGTTCACTTCTATCAGTCCAATCTCAGCCAACCTTCTCTCAGACAACATACTGAGCGCTATCAAGTATTAAATACCACTGTAACCTTACTGCTATATACTACGGTCTCAGAAAAAGTCAACATGTGTACAAGGACCAACAACCGAACGGTCTGTCTGGTCTGCCAAACAGTCTTGTCGCAAAGCTTCAGCGAACATTGCTGCCTCAAGTCTAGAGGTATCTGGGGAAGGTGTAGAAATGTGAACAATGCTACTAATACTACGAGTGTCGTTTGTGCGGAGTGTAGAAGGAAGCGCAAGCTTAAACCGAAGAATGAAGCATGTGATTGAGGATCTGTGCAAGGTAGAACAGCTAGTTGGTGGGACAGGGAGTCTTATGAACAATAGACGATAGTGAATATAAACTATTAACAAGAAATCTGTTCTTTAATGCTGAACATGAGAGTGACGATTTGAAATAAGCACTGAATAGCTGTTCATATGGTGCGTTCCCCTAATGCTTTGTTCCAGATTACTGACAGATATTGTTCAACAACGAAAGGCTTGTGAAACAATTGCACTGAATGAGTGTTCTCGGAAGTCTATAAATTTGCCTCTTTCCATTGCTCAAATCAAATTCAAACCAAACACATCAACAACTTCAACTATATATCAACACCACTCATCAGCTATACAACAAACCCAGAAACTCACCTATATCTTGAAGTCCTCAAAAGCAGCACAATGTGTGTCCTTTACACTTTCACCGACGATTGCTACTGCGGCAAGGAGCTCTGGCGTGACACTCGTAACGTACCCTGCGCGAAGGCAGAGGGAGTCATGGGAGCTTGCGGAGAAACCAACGAGGCTCACAGTAGCACAACAATTGAGTGTTCTGAGTGTGCTGAAAAGCGCAAGAAGAAGGAGAACCCTGATGATGATGACGAGGAGTAGGAGGACAAGTAGAGACACCGAGAATAGTGCATTAAGGGAAACAAACTAGCATGGAATCAGTATTCCTTTAGGTCTATAAATACAAGCTGCCCCTCCTTAACTCGAACTGGCCCTTGCGTAGTAAATAAAGAGAATAAGAAATCTCAATCTTATCAGCTATATACCCAGGACAAACGTAGAATTACTTCTAAGAACACCTACATCATAGATCAGCACTATGTGTTTCGAATATGTTACCTATGAAGACTGCTACTGCGGCGTTGAAGTTGACCGAACGACTACACAGCAGTGGTGTAAAGAGGCGGGAAAGCAATGGGCAAGTTGTGGAAAGTATACTTGGGAACCAAGATTTCTAGAGGCTGAATGTGAGGATTGTGAGAAAAAGAGGCTGAGGAGGCAAAAGAGGAGGGAGGAGGGAGATGAGCATGAGGATGTGGACGATAGGTATAGGGTCTACTGACAGTGACTTAAGTACAAAGCATGAGATAAAGCATGAATCACTGTCTGCTCAGATCTATAAATAGAGCTCTTTTACTCCTTGACTTCAACTTGACTCTTCTATAATAAATAAAGAGTATAACAATCTCAATTTACAACAAGACCAAACCTGACATCAACTATATTCTACAAGACTATTAATAGCAACACTATGTGTACCCGATATATCTTTACCGATGACTGCGACTGCGGTGTTGAAGTCGCACGATCGACGGCAGCTAGGATGTGTGTTAAAGCAAAGAGGGTCTGGGGAGACTGTAAAATGGTTGATATTGTGCCGAGAAGTACAAGGGTCGAGTGTGCGGACTGTGAAGAGAAGAGGAAAAAGAATTAGAACCCAGGCACAGATAATGAAGATGATAAGTAAGGTATCACTGCTAACAGTGTATCATAGAAGGCTTTCAAGTTAGCACAGAGTCACTGACCACTCAAGTCTATAAATACAATTCTTTCCAGTTCTTAACACTTACCTCTTCTATAACAAAAACATTCTCGGTCTTATCAACTATAAAACAACTTAAATCTTAACCACCAATATCTTATAAATACATCAACATGTGTGTTCAAATGGTCTTTACCGAGGACTGCAAGTGCGGCAAGCAGGTTTCTCGATTCACCACGAACGAGAAGTGTGATGATATCAAGGACGAGTGGGGAGATTGCGGATTTGTTACTGTCATTCCAGACAGTAAGGAAGTCGAATGTGCGGAGTGTGAGGAGAAGAGGAGGAAGAAGGAGAACCCTGACGATACTGATGAAGATGAGTAGAAGGTCTGAATGATATAGCCAGGCTTGTAGCAGGTAGTTTCATGCCTATACTATAAAAGGACACAATTTCGATCAATCTTGAAGCTCCAACAGTGACATGTATTAAGGCACCAACATTCTAAGTATAGTAACACAGCAACTATCTCCTCCTTATCTCGACCTGGGCAAAAGGATCACAAACAGACATAAACCCCATCTCCATAACCTTAGGCTCATATCCCTCCTTAAGTCTAAGATCATACTTGATCAAAATCTGCGCTAGACAAAGCTTAAGTTCACTTCCAGCAAAGAACCGTCCAGGACATTGATGTCTTCCCATTCCAAAGTGAGCATGATCAGGGCTAGACTGAACCAACAAGCCAGAGTTGTCACCTGCTTCGCGACGCTTGTAGAAGCGGTAGCCGTCGAATTCGTCGGGATTCTCGTAGGTTGGTGGGTTGAGCATTTCACGACCGTCGACGACGATGTGAGTTCCTTTGTTGAGAGGTGTTCCGTCGGGGAGGACTGTGTCGCGGACAACGATTCGTTCCAAGAGAACTGTAAGAGATTAGTTATGAACTTCAAAAAGGGGAAAAGACTTACCGAGAGGAGGAATCTGGCGCTGACACTCCTTCATAAAACTATCCAACAACCCCATCTTGACCAAACTCGCACCAGTAACACCATCGCCCATAGCATCCTGAATTTCCTTCCTCAAAGGCTCAACATACTCAGGCCGTTTAGAAATCTCTACAAGAATCTGCCTAAACAACTCAGACGTAGTAAACAAAGCAGCCATAGCAAGAGCTAACTGGACATCGCCAGGTTCAAACCCTTCAGCAGCTGGATTTTCCATCGTCCAAGCAAGAGCGTCGTAGTAAGCAGGAGGATTGGTTTCTTGACGGCGCTTTTGAACAACCTTGTTGACCATTTCGCGGGCGCGTGCAGTACCGGCTCGACAAGCTGTGGCGTGGGGGAGAGAATATTGACGAATGCTTCGAAGCCAAGGATGGACGGATTGCATTTCTGGAACAGCTGAGAAGAAGTCGAGGACGTACTTTCGAGAGACAGTTTGCCATTCAGGGTCAGAAGCAAGTTCGGGTCCAACGAAGATAGAAGAAGCAGCGCGAGAAATAATACCAGTGGTATCACCCTCCCAATTCAAAGTCTTCCACTCCTTGCTCTCGCCCCAAATCTCCCTCAAACCCTTCTCAATAGCATGATCCAGAATAGGCAAAGTCTTATCAGTTTTGCTCAACTTTCCCTGAATCATATTGACGACCATTCTATTCTCATGCTGCAGAACAAGTTGGGATTCAAAGCCGGGATAGCTGGCAAAGAAATCATCTCGAACGAGTTGTTGATGGTCGACATCTTTGTTGTTCTTTACCCAGTTGATGAGAGTTGGTGGAAGGATCAGCTTCTGACCGTTGGGGACTTGGATTATGTATGGGCTTGAACCGTGGGTGGAGAAGCCGGTTTGCAAGAGTGTGCGGGCGCTGGTGATGAAGTCTTGGGGGTTTTTGTTAATGATGGGGAATTTGAGTTTTGGACGTTTGAGGATAAATGTGCCAATTAACATAGCGACGAGAGAGCAAAGAATGCTCAAGGGAGAGAGTAGGACACTCATTGTCGCTGGCTGATAATTGATAGTGTTTGATGGTGTTGTCAGCAGCGGTGGTTTCTCCTCTATTTAAATAAGAAAAAGAGGCTCTTATATCTAAACAATACTACCTTAGACATCCGGCCGATGACATATATCCGTTGAGCTAAACTATAAACGCTCGCCGGAATTGAAATTCTCTACTAGTTTGCAAATATAGAGAAAAGTTAAACGTATTTTCCAGTTTTTGTCGCATTCGGGTTGATGTTATTCTCCGAGTACCCCTGTATTTTAGCGGATAGTCCGCGGAGAACCACTGTAAGCTGCAATGAACTTTCACTGATTGGTCCACTAATTGTTAGTGTTCTCAAAGTAGCGATGACTCATGTCGCAAATAGGTTAGCAATGAAATAAGATCCACAGTGCATGATGGAAATTTCGTATTTGTATTAGAGTAGGGACATTCTGGTTTGTAACTAAAACTCATTCTCAGAGTACACCACGTAGATAAATTAAGCCTTGATCTCCTTGACATCGTCGTGGGAGTGAGCAGAGTGGACAGGACCTGCATTGTAGATAATGTCATCAAGACCAATCTCTCTGTTGATCTCGGCCATTCTCTCGTTATCAGCTTGAGCAGCACCCTCGGAACCAAAGATGATATCCTAGATCTGTTAGTATTAATATGCATTGATTTGGGATATAGACGTACCATCTCCTCAAGAGAAAGACGCTTGGTCTCAGGAACAAAGAACCAAATAAATCCAGCACCCAGCAAAGTCAAGAGACCAAACAGGATGTATGTTCCATAAGTGATACCCTCCAACATATCAGGAGTAACTTGACCAACGATAAAGTTGTTCATCCAGTTACTCGAAGCACCGAGAGACACACCATAAGGTCGAGTGCTAAGAGGCCAGATCTCAGCGATGATAATCCAGGCACAAGGTCCCCAGGAGTCTAAAAGAGTCAGCATAAATCTTCACAGGAGATTAGGTTACTTACATCCGAAATGGATGACGAAAAGCCAAACCATGACAATAGCCGCCCAACCAGCGGATTGATGGTTCTCAAAGTTGTCAATATTCTTGGCGAGAATGACAGCGATGATGAGATGGCAAAGACTCATGCCCACAGCGCCGACAGCGAGAACGGGCTTACGACCCAGACGATCGATCCAGAGAACGGCAGGGATGGTGGCGATGAACATGACGATTCCGACAACTCCTGTGGCGAGGAGAGAAGTGGTGTTGTCGCTCATACCGAGTTGGCCAAAGATGGACGGAGCGTAGTAAAGAATCTATACAGTTAGTTTGAGACGCAAAAAGGTATGGTGGACTTACAGCATTGATACCAGTCCACTGTTGGAAGAACATGGTAACAGTAGCAACGATAACACGCTTAAACATAGCCTTTGTCTTGAAAAGCGCACCCATAGCGACAAACTGCAATTTGAAGATGTTTCCAGCAGTCTGTTCCTGCAAATGAGGGAATCGCTCAGCCAGACTCCTCTTCTCGAAAAGGGACTGGGCCTTGATCTCGAGGAATTCTAGCTCGATGAGTTCGTGGTCGGTGGGAAGGTCTCGGAGATTGGCGAGGACTTGTCGGGCTTCTTCTTCGCGTCCATGGTGCAGAAGCCATCGTGGTGAAAAGGGCATCCACATGATTCCGATGAAGAGGACTATCGCTGGGGCGAGTTGGAGACAGATTGGTACCAGCCATGCTGCGTCGGATTGGCCTTCGCCTGTGCCGCCGATGAAATGAGTGCCGCTGGGAAAGTCAGTAGTGTTGAGGTGGATTGGAGGAGGGGACATACTAGTCTACCCAGAAACTGACCATGATACCAAAGGTAATGGCCAGCTGCTGGAGAGCGACAAGAGCACCACGGACTTCCGGAGGAGCACATTCAGAGTTGTAAAGAGGGACGATGGTAGACAAACTACCGACACCCACACCCCTAAGCAAAATTAGCTGAGTTCAAACCTGATGCCTCAAAAGCTCACGTAATAAATCGTCCAGCAAGAATAACTTGGTATCCAGCTGTAATCGCAGTAGCTTGAATAACAACCCCCACAATAAAAACAGTAGTCGCAATAAGGATACCATATTTTCTCGAGCAAAGCTCAGCAATAGCACCGGAAAGAACAGTACCAAGCCAAGCACCGAGTTCAAGAATGGAAGTCAGCCATCCTTTTTTGGTTTGGTTCTTAACATAATCTCCCATGTCTGTTCAGGTCAGCTGACTGTTACACAAAGACTCGGGGGTGTTTTTAGGCGTACGTCGTTCGAAAGAAGGCATGACCAGAATTCCTGAAAACATTCCCTGGTTGTATCCGTAAAGAATACCACCGATGCAAGCAAAAGCAGCAATTCTAGCAACTTTCCAGTTCTTTACCAAAGCTCGAGCACCGGATGCGCCCATGAGGGCTTGGCGGCGCTGGAGGGCGGCATCGTATGTGCCTGATGAAGTCGGAGCTCCACCCATGATGTCTATGAGTGCGAAATTTGATGGCTAGCAAGTTCAGGTGTCAGACCAGAATCATCTTGGCGATGGAAGGGCATGCATTTGTTATATACTCTACAAAGCCAAGACGTGAAACTTTGTACTGTTACATCAATCTCGGCTAAATGGGCAGACAGTAAGACACAGACACTCGGGCATTTACAATGAAACGGTCTTGACTACATGCCGGCTATCCGTACTCTGTACTGGTAGGATTATCCCCGCAGGTGGATAAAATAGACTCCAATTCAGCCTGAAGGTCTCAGTGGTTGGTTCAACGGTTTAAACTCAGGCTAAACACGACATGGGTTGGTGACAGGGCTGGATATCCGCACCAGTGAAAATCCGGGGATGTAAGATGAGCTGACCATATATGGATAAATGGATGTAGATCTGCGGGGGAACCTGGGGAAGCGGCCGGCTTAAGAGAGTCAGGCAAAACAGCTGATATTTTATGTATGAATGACAGGTTGAATGGTTACATCTAAGCGGTGTCCTCCAAGAACCCCAAGACCCCAAACTAGATAATAGCCGAGAGGAGACGTCTAGGGAGAGACTTCCACGTCTTGGGCTCCTCTGGGATTTCCTCATCCAGCAGAACGATACCGGTCTGAAGATCCATGTCAATAGCCTTGACGTACAGCTTCCAATCCCGAGAGTATACCTTGTATCCAAGGTACAGAACAAGAATGATAGGTCCGGCCAAGAAAGACATGAAGAATGACTCCGCGTTGGGAGGAGATCCGTCAGCCGCCTAAAATAGTTAGCGATGTAACCCAAGAGAAAAAGTCTAGACTCAAACTTACATAAAGGGCCGAGTAGAAAGTGGCCACCAGAGCAAGAACGTTGAGGAAAACGCCGAGATAACTACCCCAGACACCGAATGGGGTTTTATAAGGAATCAAACCCATGTTGATTCCTTGGGCGCGCATTCCTGATCTCATTCTTGCGTGTGCAAGGCAAATGGTTCCCCAAACGAAAAGGAATGCGAGACCGGACAAGGCCAAGAGCCAATCAAAGACGGTACCGCCCTTGGGAGATTCACCGATGTAGGCCAAAAGTCCAAAGCCGAGTTGAATGATGACACAGTAAATAGGACGTCCCTTGCCATCAATGTAAGTAAGGAACTTGGGCGCATGTCCTCTCATAGCCATAGCTTGCATGGTACGTGTTGATCCAAAGGTACACGTGTTCGCGACGGACAACACAGAGATTGTAATAACCGCGTTGAAAATGGAGGGAAGAACCTTGATACCTGCATCCTGAATGGCCAAGACGAATGGAGACGCCTTTGTGTTCGCGCCAGAAGCACCAAGAAGTCTCTCATCGTCTGAACGAAGAATTGTTCCTACGATGAAGAGGTTGATGACGTAGAAGAGAGCGATACGCCAAAAGACTTGCTTGGAGGCTGTAGGCACGGATTTACGAGGGTCAGCTGTTTCAGCGGCGGCGAGACCGACCATTTCTGTACCACCAAAGGCGAAGGCTGGTGATGTCAGTAGATGTTATGAGAATAGAGGAGGATACTGACCAGCGACGACAAAGACAGCGCAGAAACCCTTAAAATCGGTAAAAGCACCGGGATCGTGCCAGTACTTTGTTCCAAGGTAGCCTTGATCACCTACACCACCGCAGTTGATGATGATACCGAGGATGATGAAGCCAAGACAGGCAGCGATCTTGATAGCAGAGAGAACAAATTCGACTAGAGTTGTTAGCATGGATTGATGATGAGACGGATAACTTACCTTCTCCATAACCACGAACACCAAAGATTTGAACAATGGTAAGAGCGACGAGGAAGACGGATACCCAAACAGCCTAGTGCATGTTAGCGGATGCCAAGACGCCAAGAGATGCCAAGGTAGATCATCAACGACGTCTACTGCAGTGGTGGGAACATACCATGTGAATATCAGTTCTCCAGAACTCAATAGTTCTAGACGCAGCGATCAATTCGAAGGGAAGGACAGTAAGCCAAGAAAGGGCATATTCCCAACCACAGGCGAATCCCCAAGAAGGATCAACGAAGCGAACAATGTACGTATAAAAGGCACCGTTAACGGGGTACAAAACAGCCATTTCAGCAAGAGCAAGGTTTGTACACAGCAACATGACACCAATGATGAGGTCTACACGATTAGCTTTCGGTCGGGTCGATCGAGGGAGGGTTCTTACATCCTGTAACATGTTAGTATACAGCAGTCAATTGAGACACAGAGGGGAAATACCAATGACAAGAGCTGCTGGACCACCCTTGTGAAGAGCACTTCCAGAACCGACAAAAAGACCAGCTCCGATAGCACCACCGATAGCAATCATCTGCATATGTCGATTCTGCAGATGACGCTTAAGCTGGCCTTCGCCGAGTTCTTCATCGTGAGGGACTTCGACGGTTGTTTCGTCTTTGACGGCTTCTTTGTGGGGTGGTGTTGACGACATGGTGGCTACAGTATGGAACACCAAATAGCTGTAGAATACAAAGTAAAGGACAAGAGATTCGGGAATACCCTCGTTGCAGGAGAGTCTGTGGGAATGGAGCCTTTATGTGCCAAGACTACACAAGCTCAAGATAAGCTTCCAGACGCTAATGCCGGGGCAAGCTTCTCAATCAGCATGTCGCCGAAGGAGGGTGGTCTAGAACCTAGTGTGCAACAACCCATGCCATTATCACCGAGACAACTCAAGCCAAGAAGGAGATCGGCTTGGCCTTCTTGGCTAATCAAGATCTGTTCTCGGCGTGCAGAAAATGCGCATCGCATTACATTTCTAAAGCTATTGGTTAATGGTTTGAGCTTGTGATATGCTTATTTCGTGATCTGACCACCATAACATGATTGACCTTCTTATCAAGGACGTCTTTCCCGGCCTTTTGTTCCTTCCAACGCCACACTTGCGATAGCGCTTGTCGTACAGATAGGACTTTGTGTTCATTGGGTGTTGACGCTGTAGACTACAGGGGATGCAGTGCTGTTGGCTTACCCCAGACTGTCAGAGGGAAAGTGCTTTTAACTTTTAAGAGTTAGCGAAGAGATTAACAGTTCTTGAAGAGCTGGGAGTGGAGTTCTAGAACAGTTCTTTAGGATTGTTACTGGGAGGATTAGCGAATGATAGTGTGTTTGTTATCGCTACTAGCCTCAATGTTACCGTCGGGGATGCTTTACCTACCGGATTAGGAAGGTGGTTAGGTGTCTGCAGATAAGCTGGTGCCGGGCATCCGGGCCAATTGAGTTGATAAGGTATCATATTGCCACAGCGTCTGTAATTTAGGATCTTCTCAATGGAACGTTAGAGTCTCGATGCTTATTTTCGGTCGGTAAGGCGTGTTTGACTGCAGTGAGAATGTAATTATTCCCTGTCCTGTAAGCCCCTGCAATTACCTTAAACTCGTATGATAAAGAGAATCTTAAGATCTTTGTTGCTTGCTTTAAAACTTCCGGGTTTTAACAAGAAGTTTAATGCAAGTAAGGGTAATTACGGTATTTAATACCTACTTGAACCCTCAACCCCTGGCAATCGTCAGTGGTAGTAGAGTAGGTTCCAGATACAGCTACCAGAACCCCCAGCAACTGCAGGTTCAAGGGCAACAGGTCATTCTGTTCCAAATAGTTTAGTGACATCCATCTCAGCTCCGTAACTGCTGTTTGTGGCAATTTATCAAGTTCTCGGCCCAATTCAGACAACTAAAGTCCGTAGGAGATTGAGTGGCGTTCAAAGACTCCGATACGTGCGGCGTGGTTAAAGTTGGTGTCGTTGAAAAGTCCGATAAGCTGCATGTGACCCTACGGACTACGTTACAGTTGTACTGAGCTTTGAACTTTATCAACCTCGGCTTGTTCCTCAGAGTAGTAGCTGTACGAATGAGGTGAAACGAGGCGCACACAGGTATAGACAGTTAAGCCAACCATATCATTCCTAATTAAGAACGTTTAATACAACTTGAGACTTAACAAGGCTTTTACAACACTTTAAAAGTTAGTTGTAAGCTTTATTTTACTTTAGCTTTATTGTAGCTCTTATATATATCTTCACTGAAATTGATAAAGATGAATGTACGCTATGTATCTACTGTTTAAATAGCGTATCCTTCTGCCTAATAAAAGTAATGAAATTAATTAATAATAGTCTACCAGACGCTACCTGCTAGTATCAGCTTCATGAACAATCTCGGGCCCATCATCCGCTGCAACGGCCTCATGTCTTACCACCGTATCATTTGTCTTACATCCAATTGGAACTGATTCCGAAAGGGTAGCATTACCTGGGGTCCCTTGAAAATACTTCTTACGATAGAGAAAGATACCAACGGCAATAAAAACAAGTCCAAACACGACACCTATGGCTATACCAGCTATAACCCCGTTGGATAGGTCTTTCTTTTCTGGACTCGCCTCCGTGGTTGTAGTGCTTACAGCGGCTGGCTCTTCATCGTTTACCTACTTGTTTTAATTATTACAATACCTATATCCTACTAGTACTATGAAATTCCCTATATAAACTTAATTGTTAGCAGTTATTAATATAAACGATAACTATAAGAACCCTTAGCTCTTTAACTTATATTACTTATCTAGATTCTTTATAATAAATAAATATCTTAGCTATTTATAGTCTTAAAGTTCCAATCTGATAGCCATCTCTTTATGTCCTTCTTACTAACCCTACCTAAGTTATTCAAAGCAGAAGATACTCTAAAGCTATTGTCTAGGGAAAAGCGTAGAGTATTACTTGTTTCCACATTAATATCCTTAAAGAACTGGAGTAGTTTCAAGGCCGGAAGCTTGTCTGCCTTCTGAGAATTATTTCCTTCATCTTCCAAACATTCAATCCACTTTCCCAGTTCGACAGTCTCCAAGGTAATGTTGTCCTGATTTTCAGAGTTTTGGTAATACTCTTGAACAGCACATAAGAGGTCATCGTAGTCAGCTTCAGAAGGGTTCACCACGTTGTAACATTGCAATTGCTCATTTTCGCGGTTATTTGTAGATGAGTTATGCGAAGCTTCCCGCGACACTGAGATGTCTATGATAGTCGAAGCGGCAATGTCAATAGGTACCCAATCGATCGAGTGGTAACCAAATGATGAAGGAAGTTTTCGAAGAGCAATCGACGACTCTATCAAGGTCGGGAACCATTCTAAAAGCCTTACGTCAGTGACCCAAATTTACAATATGGATTCCAATGGACTTACCGGACTTCTTCCATTTTGTCGATCCATCCTGTGGTCCACAAAGTTGACCAACACGTACGACTGTGGCTCGTATGTCCAGTGTCTGTACAGCACTGGCCAAAATACAAGTCGCAACATGCTTGGATTCACCGTAACCTTGGCGCGAGGGACAACTATTATCCGTGATATGTCTTTCAGGGACAAGACAGTGTTCTTGATCCGCGGTACCGCAAATCGCTGGCCAATTACCAACACTAGCAATCGAAGAGATGAAAACAAATTTCGGATCTTGCTTAGCCCCGGCGACAAAGTTTATACAATTGACCATTCCAATGATTGCAGTCTTCTCGAACGTTTCAATGGATTTCTTAAAATCGACCGACCATGCACAATGAATGAAATGTGTCATACTTCGTCGGACGTCGTCGAATTGGTCTGCGGAAAGCCCTAGCTTGTCCACATCGAACGTGCAACATACGAACTCGACGCGTTCATCGAGTAAGTCATCAGCATTGAGGCCCATATTTTGAAATCGGCTCCTCTGTCGAGCTTTGGCATCTTCAGACCGGTTGAAGCAATATATCTTGTTTGTGGCTTGCGTCGTAAGGAGATGGGCGAGAACAATAGGGCCCAAGCTGTCCTGGTGAACCGGTCAAAACAAACGTTAGTTTCATCTGGGAGTTTGACCTTGGGCTTTCGTCAAGTAGCCGAGTGTACTTGTGGACTAAGCTAGACATTGTTTCCTCCCGTGAAGGTTGGAAACCCTTGTTTGAGGAGGACGGCCCGTCCATCTTATCTGCCTCTCCTGAAAGAGCGCCGGCAAGCTTCTCGATCGTAGGGTATGTGTAAACAGTTTCGGTATCACAATGTTGAGACTCGGTGTTGTCACCAACAATTGACTCCTCGATTCTTTTTGCCAGCTCGAGAGCTTTCAGCGAATCCAATCCAAGATCAAACAGATCCTGGTCAACAGCAGGATCGCTTTCATATTGCAGGACTGACTTGACCAATCCAATCACCTTATATCTGAGCTGCAGTGAGCAGTTACTCTCATCTTGTGAAGAAGACTGCTCATCAGGCTGCTTGGACTGAGTTTCATACAACTTCTCGATCTCTGTCTCGTAGAGTTCAAGAGTTGCTTGGCGTTTAATCGAGCCCTTCAGATTCCGTTCGAATGGCTTTTCAAGCGTAGCAAAGATAATCATCGACTCCCATATCTTTGCATGACCGGGTAAACCTTTGTTGGTTTTATCAATAGTCGGCCAGATCTGGCCGATGCGGTTATTGTCATTTTGTTTGTTCTGTTCCTCGTCGATTTCCAGAAGAACCCCGACCTGGAATCTACCGGAACCAAAGATGAGGGCGTCCCTGACCATCGGGTGTTGTCCGATGCTTGCTTCAATACCTGTGGGGTTAATCTTTTCGCCGTTGCTGAGGACGAGCAAGTCATCCTTCCTGCCGATGTAGCGCCACAATTTGACATTGGATGGGTGTCTCTCGAACAGGTCATCCGAGCGCCATTCTGACAATTGTGGAAAATTGTAGAAAACCGACTGCCATTCCGATTTCGACTTCCTCTTGATGACCATCTCCGATGTTGTATCTGTAACCTCTTCCATAACTACTCCTGCCTCAGGATGCCATTCAAGATATTCCCAATCTTCAGCACGACGTGGCAAAAGCGTGAAGACAGTCATCATCTCAGTAGATCCATAACCACAAAGAAGTCTGGTAACTCTTGATACTTCATCTCCGCAAGAACGATCTAGTGGGCCACCCCCGTACCAAACATCCTGCAAACATGATAACACATCTAGGCCCCCATCTATATCGCAAATATCCTTAAGCATAGATGGTACTAGGATTGCTGACGAGGGCCTGGCTTGGCGAATTGCTGTGATCATGACCTTCGCCGTAGGGGGCTTATTTGATGGCAGAAGAACCAATCGGCCTTGCGAATAGATGGAACGAGCAAGTAGCACAAGTCCCATGACATGGAAAAATGGCAGAGCCCCTACCATTGTTTTGTTCGAAAACATCTCGTCGTACTTGTTGGATCGACCGTCAGGAGAAGGCATGGCAGAAATCTTGTCCATATGCGCAATTGCCCCATATGTGATTCGAACTGGTTTAGGTCGACCAGTTGTACCACTTGAGTGTAGTATTAAAGCAGTTTTCTCTTGATCGAGCTCAAGTTGTGGCTTGCCATGTTTACCCATACTACCAGTTTCGAAGTAGTCTTGGTGGGTTCCCAGCTCATGGCATTGAAGTCCTGGCAAGGAATTTGATAGCTCGTAACCGTGTTGCCGATACTCGGAGCTATAAAGAAGGTCCTTGCACGATGTTGCATCAAGCAGCCCACGGTTGATATCTTGGGAGTTCCTGGAAGAAAGGAGCAGAAGCTAAATCGCGTTTTCAGGTCAGCTACAGACATCAAAGCAGATCTTTATGATGTTCTGACCTCGGTCTCGGTCTTGATGGCAGCAACAATAGCGGCAGCGCAACGGACATCGCTGGCGGCGAAGTAGGCCAGAGTCTTACGGCCCTTGGCGTTATCTTTCAGTTCACTCTCCATGAAAGTAGAGAAAGCTGCGACCGCTATCTGTAGGCTAGACCACGTGATGTCATATATGCCTTCGTGTTCCGAAGTTTGCATCACTTGCCCAGCAGTCATTGGGAGACTGGTGGGCCAGCATTTCAACCATTTCCGAAAGACGACGCATGATTGTTCGGGAATATGTTATACAATCAATAAATAAAATCCAGAAACTGATGGGTGCCGCGAATATTTATGTCTCTTTTGTTAATCAATGAATCACTTTTGTGTCGACGAGGGGCGAGTCATACCCATCACACGATCATGGCCCAGTGCTGACGTCAAAGTCGCGGCAGAGAACGGCATGTGTTTCAGACAGCTCACCGATAAGGCGGTCCGAGCAGCAAGTCGTTCTGGTGTGTTGTATGAGACAGGCATTCCAAAAGGAGGCCTAGTATGTCACACTGGGTTATGCTACTTGTTACACGGATTGATACTCTGTTGTAGCGTTTCCAATGAGAGACATTCTGTCCTGCGTCATTATGTGACATGGCAGGTAGTAAGTAGGATGATCAATGACACTGATCGACTCCGGACTACATGTACATCAGGTTTAAACAGTCTTGAAAAAACCTGAGCCGGTGGCCAAAAGGGGATTGCGGTAAAATTTGCATAAGTACTATCAATCCATGTATACGTGTATTTGATCTCGTCATCATATCTATTCTTTCATGACCTGAATTATAGACTTGTCTTGTATGGCTAGAAAGATCTTAGTAATCTGGGTTCCTATCGTCGTCGTTGAGTGCCCGCACTCGTTCTGATCCTGGAAAGGAGGATGGTCAGATAGCCCTCTGTGAAAAGAAACACCAAGACGTGTTCTGACGAAGTTGTACAACCTCAATGTGGATTTGCCAAGATAACGAGGCGTTGATTGTTCCCTCGAAAATTTGTCTTCAACCGAAACATATTCCGATACGAGGTGGTCAGGAAGGCCTCGTTGCCATCCTTGAAGGCGTTGCAAGATCAAACGGAACCTGCAATTCGAGAAGTCAAACTTCTCCATTAGGCAAGATGTCATGTCAACAGAAACTCGTCGACACCTCGCCTTTGATTCCAGTCTGTTGTTGGCCCGCCACGATGAAAGAAAGGCAGACCATAGATCAGGAAACATGTCCGAGAGCTCTTCGCCGCTGATGGCGTCTGAGAAAAGATCTGCGAATTTGTCTTGCATTAACGGGTGGGCCTTTCAGAGGAAGTCTTCATCGCGGGCGCGCAAATCCACGGCTTGGCACAGTGTAAACAGATGAGCAGCTACCATCATAGTGAGTATCTCAGTTGCGCTTTCGGTCATTCTCGACGAAATTAGAGCTAGAGAATTTACTGATTGATTGTTGAGTTCAGCCGATTGAACATGGCTTGCAACAGAGTTTGCTAGGAAAGCAAGCTCTGAGTAGTAAGCCGTCATGTTGATATCTACACCTTTGCAGGAGAATGAAATCGTAGGGTCATCGGCACACAAGTTCGGCGGTAAGCCTTTGTTCAAGTCAGGGTTCACGAGCTCTCCAGATTGAGCGAGCAATAGTCTTCCAAGCATAGTGATAACAGTTCGTGCTTTCTCCATTGCCGAAGTCAAGGACGCGGCCTGGAAATTGCCACCATGATGGACACAACTGTTGTCAACATCAATCAGGGGATTTTCGGTGGTTGCATTCAACTCAATAGAAATCTGAGCCTCAGCCGAAGATAAGTCCTCCAGTTGCGGACCGATCCATTGAGGTGCTGTTCGAATCGCATAGCGGTCCTGGGCCAAACCCTTCGAGTCAATTTCGCCACCATCACAGAGCTTTGATCCTTGCAAAAACTCGCGGATGTTGCTGGAGACTTCTTTTTGGCCACTATGGGGCCGGACATCAGAAATGAAGTCATGAAAATTGCTAAGTTTGCCAGCCAGAGCCTCGACCGTCATCGAGGTCAACAACTGGCAAAGAATAGCGAGGTCATGGCAATCATGAAGCACAAGCGCAGCATGACCTGTGCTAACGGATGTACCGTTCATGATGGCAAGGCCTTCCTTTGGCTCCAGGACTACCGGTGATAGACCTCTGCTTTCTAAAGCCTCTTTAGCGGAAATGACCCTTGAGACTGCATGCGAGTCAGGCACACGGACGAAGATGCTCTCATTACCCTCCAACATACCCCCGAGGTATGACAGAGGAGAAAGGTCTCCCGAAGCAGAAATGCTTCCTCGTGTTGGAATGAGAGGCGTAATCCCTTGTGAGATCATGGCCGTCAGCGACTCAACCACATGTTGTCTGATAGCAGAGTGGCCTCTTATGAGTGAATTGCACCGCACAGCTGCCAATGCACGTACCACCGTCTCCGGAAGGCTTTGCAAGCTAGCAGGCCCTCCATATGAATCCTGTAACGTCTCTGGGAGGATACCTGACTGGTGGTGCTGAAAAAACGAATGTTGAAGTCTGCTGTTGGCTTCCGTTCGAGAGTCTGCATTTCCACCAGGCGCTGTGTTGACACCTGTATCGTGAATGAGCTTAAATACGTTTGGTCGTTGACCTTGCTGAAACATACCATAAATTACTGAATGTTTGTCGAGGATGTTTTCAAGAACCTCAACACTTCTACTCATGCGTCTTGCCAGGTCTTGCGAGGCGGAGACATGAAACGGAAGTCCATACCTAACCTCAGTATTAATCTCACAATGCGGGTAATTACGAATATGCAGAGGGGCATACCTAGATATGGCGATCAATGCAGCGGTTGAGAGCGAGAATCCGTCGAGCTGAATCGCTGTCTTTTTTGACACTAGCTCATCGATAGCTGCCCAAACCTTCTGTTGTTTGGAAAGGTGTAGAGACATTGATGACGGTGACTTCGTGAAGCTGACACGATGGCATCTCGAAGCAGAAAATGTTCATCAGTACTAGCACCTGCATATAGAACAAGGTAAGGTTGTGGAAAATTGATGCAGCCAGAAACAGGCAGGTGTTAATCTTATACGATACTGTAAAGATTTTGAAGACTAAAAGAATTCAGGTCCCTTGCCTTGCCAAAAACAAAACTAAAAATACGTCACGACTATCTGTACAGCAAGTCATTGTTCTCGCCTTTTGGCTTTGAAATGATGGCTTGTATCATCCAGACATGTTTCGCATCGAGCGGTCATCCATCTACTGTCCAAGATCTCAAGATGAAAGCTTCTAGCTCAGATATCTCGTCAAAGCCTCCGTAAAACGCAATATGATGATCGGGCCGAATAAGGACAATGCAGCCACCATCAGGTATGTCCAGATCTCGATAGACAGTACCACCAACACCGGTGTAGGATACATTGTCAGCAAAGACTTTTCCGTAATCGTATCCGTGTGTCTCACTTTGGGTCACAAACAGACACGGCAGCGAATGCAAGTCTATGCCGTGCCGTCGTGCAGAATGAATCAGGTGGGCCTCAATGGAACCAATCTTGTGCAGCCTATACAGGTGATTGACACGTTGCATCACGGAGCAACTACTGGATAGCCGAGCCGCGAGCGCTCTCACACTCCTCATCTGAGACTTGATGCTTATGTCCCCTCCGAAAACAAGCAAGGCCCAGTGTCCAGACCTATTGAGTATTTCGTGGAGACGCCATATGCAAGAATCGCTGTGATTCATGATCTGTAGATCTGGCAATCTAGAACCTGCAGTGAGAAGCTGGGGAACCTCCCGGGAAGTATCGGTGTGATTGACCAGCATATTAGCATGATATCTCACGGCAGAGCCAGACGCCGATGTGTTCTCCTTGTGTAGAGTCCCTACTAATGTTTGGCTTCGATCTTTCCCGAATTTCTCGGACACAACACCGTAAATTTCTTTGTCAAAAGAGAGCAGGCGTTGAGCGATCGGCAGGCGTTCCTCTTGGTATGTCTCCAATATTTCTGGAGCATGACACCCTTTGACAACAGAAGCAAGCTTCCAACCGAGGTTGAAGGCATCTTGCATGCTTGTGTTCATTCCCATCCCAGCCTTTGGAGAATGTGTGTGGACGGCATCGCCCGCGAGGAAAATCCTTTTTCGGATAAAGTAGGTGCTACAAATCCTCTGACCAACCTGTTACTGCGTTAGTAATCCCATTGTGCTTAGTCGTCACGGATCTTACCGAGTATAGACTTGTCCATTCGACAATCTTGGTAGAAAATAAGTAAGGCCTTAGTATCTCCTCAATCTTGGATAAAATTGCGTTTCGCTGCTCCTGCAGGCTCTTCGTTTTCAGGGAGGGCGATAGCTGCACATAGAACCTGACCAAGTTTCGCTCACGAGGTATAAGCATTGCATTACCCGAGGCCGATTTTATGATGCATCTCTTTCGTATATCAGCTATTGTTTGTTAGCTTGCGGTTAGCGATATCGTTTCACCTGGGGACCATTTACGAAAATCTGTGATTGGGACACAATCAACAACTCCCCAATGATGGTCAGTGGTTTCGCCTTCTAATCTCAAGCCACACTGCTTGCGCACCCAGCTATGTGCGCCATCGCACCCCACGAGATAACGACAGCGAACAGATTTATCTGTGGGATTGCAAGTTTCCTGTGTGGCAGCCAAGCTAGGCTTGGAAGAGCAATCAGAAACCCCAACTCGAATTGGGAAATCTCCAGTTCGACAATCATCACTAGGTAGTATCTCTATGTTGTTAGGCTCATGACAACGTCGTGTGTCTACGGAGCCTTGTGCTTCGATATAATTCAGTATGTGTTGCTCTATTCTGCCTTGTCGTAACGTGGCCTCGGAGTAGGATGAAAAGCATGGCGGCCCGGAGGCTGAATTCGGTCGTGTAAACTTGCGTGTAATTGTGTCAGACACACCAGACTAATGCACGTATTAGGCATCAGATGTTGAGAAGGTTTGGTTATTATGAAGAGAAATTTAGTGCACACCGAAGTAGCGCGCTTGCGGTCGTGATGTTATGACGTACCCAATAGGAAACCTCAATAGTTTGATGAGCTTCCTGCCAGATGGTTTGTCCCAGATTGAACATGTCCAGAATTTCAAAAGATCGACGGTCTAGACCGTCTGCGTGCCCGTTTTTGGGAGGTGCCGGATTTCGGTCTAGAAGTAACGTTTTGATACCAGCAACTGACATCCAAGCTGCGATGACAAGCCTTCAACCAAACTCGATTTAGCTTTTCTTTGATACACTGATATCAACTGGAAAGAGACTCAAATGCTTACCCAGCCGGCCCAGCACCAACTATGACAACATCAAAGGCCTCCTCACCCTTGTTTTGGGCCATGGTGTCGCTATCTTCGATCAGAGCTGAATAATCAAATATCTGAATATAAAAGACAAACCTTATTTAGACAGACGGAGTGCATTAATGTGAATACAATCTGAGTTTTATTGTTCTTTCGACCTATGACCCGTAAATCTGAACAGCATATTTTATAGTTAACTTTACATCACTGTAGTTGTCAAAATGTTGTTGTTTGACGCTTTCGGTCGTGCTGATGGTGTACCAAAGTTCAATCAATTTGGCGTGTCTCGTCTATTCGGCCCGTGGCAGATGGTCACATTCCATTCGTACAGCTACCGTCTCAGTGGTCTCGATAGTACTTCATTGACTTTTAGACCACGTAATAAGACACAGGGATCCGGTTCCGAGATGTTTTAAGCGGTAAGAATGTGGGAGTACAAGGGTTGTCGAGGATGTACCCTGCTGATGTCTGGTATGGCTGCTAGAGTACAAATATTAAGCAAATGTAATACAATTAGTCTTGTCACTATCCTTGTTTAGAAAGACTTATATTTAGTGTAGAGTGCTGAGCATAGCTTCATATCTATAAATTACAGTCGCATGCTTGCCCTGTGCTGGTAGTTTAGAGCAAGGTGTATAGAATCTGCGAGACTTGTGGCGTATAATTGATGGATCTACATAGTTACAACGGCTCGAAACCTGATTTCCCCTGCTTTCAGACCTTTGATTGCCTCTTTCAGCTGTTCAAAGTCGAATGTCTCTACTTCGCAATGTACCATGAAGATGTGCAAACTCTACTGCCTCTTCGTAATCTCGTGCATGGCCTGCATGCCAGCCATGAATAGAACAGGACTTTTGAACAAGGGTTGACGAGTCGATGGGAATATTGCCGATGGCTGGCACGTCAGTGAGATCTTCCATTCCAATAGTTTGCTGAGTACTCACGTGTCAGTACTAGTAGTCTCCCCTGCCAACACAACCCATTCGTATACTCTCCGATTATGCGAGGATTAGGTGCCGTTATCATGATTAGCTCGGCTCCTCCGAGCTTCAAAAGTTGGTCTGAGGGATTGCCGGTAGAGGTATCAATGAAATGGTGAGCTCCTAGTTCAAAAGCATAATCTCGCTTTGCCGAGCTACTCGAGATTGCCACTACTCGAAATCCCATCTTTCTGGCATATTGGATGCCTAAGTGGCCAAGGCCTCCTGATCCCTGAATTGCCACGGTCTCTCCAGGTTTGATATGCTGATGTGGTAGTGAATTGAAAACAGTGGCTCCAGCACACAACAGGGGAGCAATCTGGACTGGGTTTAACTTTTCTGGAATTTTTACGACGGCTTCTTGTCGCAGGTTGCAATATTCCGAGACTGCTACTTGTTAGCGGGCGGAGAATTTAGTTGGGTCATTGGCTCACAGCTACTAGGCCTCGATACACCATTGATCTGTTGGTTTTCGCAGCCTTGAAAGAATCCGTGCAAGCACGGATCACACTGGTTGTCATGTCCGCCATGCCAAGCACCACCAACTCTGTCCCCTACTTTCCACCTGCCAACCCCGCTGCCTATTTCAACAATGTCACCGATGAACTTGTGTCCTAGAGTTGCAGGCCATTCCACCCTATCAAAAGATTAGCCAGAAAAAAACACATGTATGATTGGGGAACTAACACTTGCTTTAATGCACCCCCAGCTACATCTAGATCTGTGTGGCAGTCTGCAGCAAATAACTTTGATGGCTATTTCGCCCGTGGCGGATGTTGATAGGGTTTTTTATGAATGATCCATGGTTCTCTAACACCTTGCAGCATATAAGCATGATACTTTTGTGGAACTTTAGATTGGCTTATGATGGGAGGAATGATGCACTTTGCACAGATATTTTCTATGCAGGAAATCCAAAAATAAGAAAAGTGGAGAGGTTGCTGATACACTGTACGTCGGCCTTTCGTATCCGCTTTAAATACTATTTTATTTCTATTGAAAATTCTTCGTTTCATGATGATGCTAATAGAATCCACTATGTTGAGTTATGGCGAGAAGGTATTGGATGTGAAGAAAGCTGGTTACATCACCACTAACCTAACCAAAATCATTTGTTATTCTCGAGCCCTGCAAAAAGTAGCGAGGATTGCAGCGCCCTGAATGTAGACAATCGTCTTTCTTGGAACCGGTGTGCATGATTGATAACGTCCAATATGTCTCAACTGAGACGTGCATGAGGCAGTGTCGTGGAGTACTTTGACTAGTTGTCCACAGCTCGCATACCAGTCATATTTGAGGCCACGCGTAGTCTGCTGCTGTAGCTTGTTGTGCCGTGCCGTGTCGCGCCGTGCCGTGCCGTGGCTTTGACATTCTCAAGAACCTCAAATGGTTGATTCAATACCTGGCGTCATTTTTTGCGCCCAAGGTATTATGTGAGATGCACTTATGCGGGCGTTACATGCATGACCAAGACGTGTCTTGAGACACAAAGCTTGGTTGGTACCGTAGTCTCTGACCTCGATCATCCGCGTGATTGTTAACTAGGAGACTCTGAGTGTCGGAGTGCAGAGCATACGCTGAGAATAAAGAAGCTACCGTACGGTAGATGGTCCGCGTTCTGAAGATCAGAGGGGGCGTATCTATCCCCAAGACATCTGCATATTTGAGTCACCCAGCGCCGGCAAATTCAACATACCTCCGTCGGGTAGGATTCAATGTGCCAATTGGTCTTATCTAGCCAATTAGCAGTCTTTACTGCCTTAGTAAACACGACTAGTGGGAGTCACATTCGCTTTCCCTTCCCATCATCGTGTTTTCTCTTCTTGATTTTATTATCGTTGCAGCTTGGGACCCTTCCAACACGGTACATATCGTCCACTGCACGTGCGAGACAAGGACGGCACAGCAAATACAATGATCTTGAGACAAAGCATCTTATTCACTCTAAGTTCTAAGACTGTAGATCGATGTTTCTGATTCCAAACTAGTCTTTCAGGGTGATCATATCTCGCGCTGAAGATCTCTGGTCTGTAGGAACACATAACGCAAAAGCCCACGGCTCAGACTTATGATTGGTGCCTACGCTGAGCATCATCACCCCCTCTTTGAATTTTGCAAACAAATCTCCTCCAGAATCTCTACATAGTTAATTAATGCTTACTACAAGCCTATTCCTAAAAAAGGTGTACGAGACATCTATACGTAATCCATTACATAATGATTGTGCAAGATATGTCGCTTGAGACTGGTCGTGAGGCCGTGTTGCACCATCGCGTTAAACGTATGACGTTTGTATTCGTTATGTAGTGAGAGATTCCGGGTAACATGCATATCTGTGGTATCTGAAACTCTACGTAGATGTGGTCCCGTTAAGAAGAATACGAAGTATCATACAAAAGCAACGGTGCTTGTGAGAATTACATCACGCCAGCCGTGCACACCGACCTTTGTCTTCACTTTATATAGCTATTATATCCCCTTTATGACTTGATAGATATCTGAGTTTTGAGCAGCTGTGATAGCCCCTGGATTCACAACAAGGGCTTATCTGCCTGTTTCGATACAAAGACATTTGTTCAGGACCGCTTGCATATATCCTTATCCTTCAATCATGGCCGTGATTAGCAAGCCGTACAAGCCCGAGGGCAAAGTGTTTGTAAGTGACATATTCTCAAAGAATTCTAGAATATCTGTTTCTAAGGAAAAAGTAGTGTGGCGATGGACGCGAGCAAGAGCTGTTGAGTTTCGTTTGATCCCATCCTCGATTCGATTCCATGCATAACAACCCAGCTGAAGTACTGTCTGCTATTGATGAGTTTGGTCATCAGCGTGAATTTCTCATGAACGTTGGAAAAAATAAAGGCTTCATAGTCTCTCGCATCATCGAGAAGCGGACCCCAAAAATCATGGTTGAGTTAGGAGGCTATATCGGGTACTCGGCCATCATGTTTGGCGATGTACTTCGCAAGACGGGTGGTAAAAGATATGTCAGTCTGGAGATTAATGAAGACTTTGCTTTCGTGGCATCGGCTTTGATTTCCATAGCCGGCTTGGACGACATAGTGGACATCCGCGTTGGCCCTTGTACTTCCTCTTTACAAAAGCTTTGGGAAGAAGACGCGAATCTCCAGATTGACTTGCTCTTCCTTGACCATCAAAAGTCCGCATACGTTGGCGACCTAATGCTTTGCGAGACGCTCTCCCTGATTCGTTCTGGTTCCACGGTTGTGGCAGACAACGTCATATCCCCGGGAGCACCCTTGTACCTGGAATATGTCAGAGGCAACGAAGTCAAGAGGCAAGAGCTGCGCAGTCGATTGTCTCTGGAAGATAAATGCTTCCTGAATATGGGGAACTTAAACCTGAAGTACACTTCTAGACTTCACGAAGGCTTTGAACCAACAGGAGAATCGGTAAGCAGCTTCTTTCCCAAACATCGTATCTTTATGGCTCCATGCCTGTATCAAGAGTACGAATATAAGCCTAATTGTTACTTATACTGACCTAATCATGACTTTAGGACGGCGTAGAGGAATCTGTTTGCTATTAGGCATATGACCGTATCGATGGACTTTCAGATCAGACACTGAGAGAGTTGATTATCAAGGCAGTAACGGAGCGCATAGAAAAAGGTCCGTTGATGTATGAACGACTCAACAACTTAGGGCATTGATGCGAATCAAAGCAGATATTCTAGACTTTGTGTGAATAGTGATATATATGTTCTGATTCCTAAAACGTGACCGTAATTGTACCTGGCGAAAATTCTAAACGCAGACTCAAGACTTTCTACCAGACGAGAACATTTGGGATCCGTCGCCGATACAGTGTTTAATAAACTCTACCGGAAGTGGCTGTACATTGAAAACACTGAAAGAGCCTCCGTTACATTTTCATACACGGCAGATATTGCCTGTTGGACTGAGCATTATTGTCTTGATTGCTGCTTGTTATCAACCAGCCGGAGGAATCCCTATACGGTGATGTCTGCGGTGGCTGCAGAAGCTAGCTTTATCGTTGTAAGCAGTGTCGATCTTATCATTGACACAGAACAAAAGAACACGCATTCCAGTTGTTTCCCTATCAATCTCACAAGCTAGGTATTTAAAAGACTCGAGTTCCCATAAACAGCGATTCTTATTCTCGCATGTAATGGGGATCTGAACTGAGCCGGAGAGGTAGCCGCATGCTAAGTCTGAGGCGTAAGTGATCGTATAGGTAGGGATTTTACCGGCTCTGATTCGTAAATCGACCGCTTCCGGTGCCAGAGTAGGCAAAGATCAATCGTAGCCAGCTTCACCATCACCCGTGGGTAGAAGATAAGCAATAAAACGAGCAGTCACAGCTAAATAAAATGTGGCGCAGATAAGCTACGTAGGCGACATAGAAGAGTCTATCCTTAGCAGCAAATAATAAAGCAGAATAAAAAAGAACGAGAAAAGACGTTTGAGGGACCGTTAGAGATCCTATTATATGCAGGGAGCGAAAAGCCCACCAGATTGATAAGGCAGAACGAGGCAGCCACTATCTCAAGCCTGAGTGACGTGGGACGAATAGATGATAGGTAGCTTGCAGGTATTGGGACGGTAGCGCTACGCCAAGGCAGTTAATTGGTGATGTGGGGGAACGAGGCTCACTGGAGAGGTGATAGGGTGTCTCAGCAGTACAGGTGACGAGTTTAGTACTCAAATACCGGTTTAAGGCAGTCTAGATTGATAAGAAAGCAGGATTTAATCGTACGATGTTGTTTGAGCCTCGTTTCATAGTAAGTACACTTCCATAATTCATCTTCATCACACCTATCTTACAGTAGTCTTTCCAACCTCTTACAGCTGAGAAATATCACCACCGCGATTTATATCACTAAGAAAGATTGCCAGTGCTTTCCCCCTTCTTAATCTCCTCTCTCCAAGCGCTCCTCTCAACCTCCGAAACACCAGGTCCCTTATAAACACTGCCATAAAGCCCCGTAGCCCAACTCTTTCCATCCTTAGCAGCCTCCGTCTCTCCGTGCTCCTTAACATACTTCTTAGACGTATAATGTCTTCGGTACCACTTTCCATAAGTGAGGAGGTAGTATAGTCTGAAACAGAGGAAGGCGAATTTGTCGTTCTCGAGATCTTCGGGGTATGTTGCCCCGAGATCGACTGCGGCTGCTATACCCGACATGACGGCGACTTCGTGAGCGTTGACCAATGTCCATGATGCTGCGAAACGAGTGTGGTTCTTGGCGTTGAGGAACATCATCCAGGGTACGACGAAGAGGTAGTGTGTGTAACTGTGGCAGAGTTGATGCCACCAGTCCTTGCGAATAATCTTGTCTTCAGCGATTTCGTTGTCGCTCCACAAATGGCTGTCGCGGTCCTTGTTCAGGTAGATGGTCTGGAAAATATGCTGCTCGAAAGGAACCTTTTCAGGAAACTGGCTTTGGTAATTGGTGCAGTCGAAACACATCTCCAGCTTGGACTTATCCTTGGGATACATTTTGATGTAGTACATAGGTCGATACTCAGTCCTTGCAAAGTTGCAACGTTCCGTTTGATCTGTTCCGTTGACGTTGGCAACAGCGAGGTCGTCTCGGTAGAAATTCTCGTAGTGTTTCTTCATGTAGTCTGAGTCGTTGTGGGTGATTGTGATATCATCGCTAAACTTGGCTGATCCAAGAACCTTTTTCTCCTTCCAGCTGGCAGTCTTTCCAAGGACTCGCTTAGCGGTATCGGCCAGGCAGCAAAGAACGAGTTCATCGTATTTTTCTTCCCCCTGAGGGGCATTAGGGTCTCCTCCAGCGGGGTTGTGATGATCCGACGCAGGTGTTCTGGGCTTAAGCTTGACAACGACACCGTGTTTGTTTCGCTGAACAATCTCTGTCAATTCTGTAGAGAGTCTGACAGTGACTCCTCTTGAGATCAGATCCTTTCTCCAAGTCTCGTAAAACTCGGAGAATTTGGGAAACACAATCATGGGCGGTTTGTTGCTCACAACAGTATTCTTATCAGAGGGATACCACATTCCATAGGTTGGTGAAGTACACAGCCTCTCAAACATGATCGCCGGAACTCGAGGTGTCTCATTTCCAGTACCAAGGAACAAAGCCGTCATGGGAAGAGCAATAGTGTTTGTAAATTCCTCCGAAAAGAAGAACAGCTTGAACACAAGCCTGAGAGGGAGGAGAGCAAAGAAGATTTCGAACCAGCGCATAAACTTGAGAAGAGTGGTAAGACGTCGAACTTCCTTTTGATGCCGGACCAAAAGTTCAGTAGGAAACACATTGTTCCAGAAAGTCTCGTCTTTACCGAATGATACGTGAAGTTCACAGGGATCAGCGCGATAACCCTGGCGATTAAACATGGTGACGGTGTGGTGGAAGATGTAAGAGCCTCCCTGGACACCTTGATTGCACCATGAAGCTCCATGGCGTTCTTTGTCGATAGGAATGGAAAATGCCTGACCGCCGCAGTAGTCAACTGCGTCAATGAGGGTAACGTCGAATTTATCTGGATGTTCAGAGAGATGATGCGCCGTAGACATGCTAAGAAGGTCAGTATAATTCAACGGATCTTGGTGTTTACATACCCAGCTGCACCAGCTCCTACAACAAGAACACGCTTCCGGGCATTGCCCTTGCTTTCACCGTTCTGCGCCATGAGTGCTTCAACGTCTGTATTGTTGTGCGACATGTATTCCCCCAATGATTCTCACGATATTGGATTCAAATTTGGAATGTCATTCAGTCCTGGCCGTGGGGTTTCATTGACTAAATGTTTCCATGAATTAAAAGTCATGACGGGCTTGACTTTAATTGCTGACGTCAATGACTCTTGTGGAACTGGGATCTTCCGATTTGGGGATGGTGCTTGGCTTTAGTACTGATCGTGACGCGCTGTTGACGCGCTAATTTAGAGATCTAGGGTGAGATCGATCTTAATTACCTACGCGATTTCTGACAGAAACTGTAGGTTAGATTATTCTTTTAATTTTACTGCAAAGTTATAAAATTAAATAAATATCTAAAAAATAAGCTACATTTTAAATCATTTCTATTTTAGCTTTACTATTAGTATCTAAGTCTAACCTAACCCCGTGTACAAGAAATAATAATTGTGGTAACTGATAAGATAAACAACAGATGAAAGGAAAAAGCAAATGTAATTACAACGCAAAGCTATCACAAACAAGAGACTTAGAATTATTCAAATAGACCTTCTTAGATCAAGCTAATATTTATAGAAGGTAGAGAAATAGTTCTACTAAACAGCTTAATAACCTTAGTACCCTGGAATCTCACTGATATTCTTAACATTAATCTCCTTCTTCCCATTAACCTCCCTCCTAAACGCAGCACTAGCAGGATACACTACAACAATTAGTAAATACCTCTCAACGGTACAGACAACTTACATATTCTTCTTAATCGATTAGCACTTCCCAAAGGCTGAAAGCTCACAAGTCCATGCCAAGGATCGACTCTCAAATGATCAACCCAGAACCTATTCCTCTCCTCATTCCAACTGTCTTGCCTCGGAACAATCACCTTTGCAACGGTCTGGAATGGATACTTCTTAGAGTCCCATTCTGAGCCGGCGTATTCGACGGGTTGCTCGGTTAGATTTTCGAGGAGCTGGACTTGGAAGAGATACTCGGCTTCGTTATCCCGGTAGAAATCGCGTAGCCATTCGTGAAGAACGCCGTCAGGTTGTTTATCCACGGTTTCTTCACTTCGTTCCTTTTGTGCTGGGGTATTTGGGATGAGTTTATACTTGACTACATAATCACCATAGCGATATGCAGTCTGTGAATAGAACGTGATAGACTCTAAATGCTGATTCGGAACTTGGTTTCGTGCTTGCTGAAGCTCCTTATCCGATCTTTCCTTGATTTTAGAGTCTTGTTCCGTCGTGTTGTAGCCATATTTAAGACGAAGATCAAGAATCTCTTTGGTAGTCTCTGCATCAGCTAGATCAAGCGCTGGAGTACTGTTGAACTCGATATCTTGAGTGGGAAAGTCGTTGCCAGGCTCAAACATTTCGCCTTGGACGTTGAAGACTTTCAGGGCCAGACCTCTAGGCTGAGGAATGCGGTCCTGGGAAGTTAGTCAAGGTCTTGTTAAGACAGAGCAGCTTACATCGAGTTTTGGATCACTCGGCTCAGAGCTGTATCGACAGATAATAGGATACTCAGCAGCGTGTGAGAAGAGTTCTGTCTGCTTTAGATGCATCGGTAAATCATCAGAAACAATCATGCTTCCTTTAACAATTCCCTGTGTCCTAGCATGCGTTCCTCCGAAACAATGTCCATTCTCTTTATAGAAGCGTCTCTGCGTTTCATTAATCTTGTCAACAACGGCTTTAATATCCTGCTCTTCATTTGCTGAGATTCTTTCGACGCCGTCAGCGTCCCAGCGAATATAATTTTGATCAGACATTGTGAATTGTGTGTATATGGTAGTTACAAAGAGAAGTCCCAACATATGACGATGATTATCTTATGACGTGGGCTATTATCAAAGAGGTTGCGTTTTGTGGAACTAATATCGGCTTTACCTTAGTCGATTCTAGCGTGGAAATTACCGTCCGTTTTTCAGATTCCGATAGGTGGAGATGCCGATCGGATCTATCCTTCAGAGTTTGTTCCTGCGATCTTCCCTTGTACATTCATCCCAAGATCTAATACCGGACACAATACAAGACAACATCAGTAGAAATAAATGAGAACAAAAATGACCATCCATGTCTGATGCAACTTAACACCTCAGTAGATAAGCTCTACCCATCTCAACGCATCCTCCTCCCTCTTGTATGGTCACTTTACGTCTTTGTCTCGGACTAGACCGAAAACAACATCCCACGCTCTCCCCGGAAGTAAATCTCCTACCCTGCTCCATCCGGCTAAAGCGAAACAACACCAAAAAGATAAAGCTGCATCTGTTTGCTGACATGGTATTTTCTCCCCGAACCAATCACACCCATGTCTCGTGCACCCCGAATGACATCAACGATCCAAATGATGATTTTGATTGGGAGTGTCTTCTTTCTTGTGTGACTGTTAGATAAAAGAATGCAGATCTGGTTGGGTTTTATTAGATGGTGCTGATCCCCCGCCATTCCATTGCTACCGTTACACAACCATCTTCCCCTCCTCATCATCTCTTTACTTTGACAATTAGTTGAAGCGCGTGGTCTAAGATACCCATCCTACACGCGTGGTCTCTAAGAGACACAGGCTTTCAAGATGCCGTCCTCAACTAAATTCTCCACCAAAGACACACTCCCCGAATACCCCGTGCACAACCTTATGCATGGTCTCGAAGGTCTATCCCTCTACGAGAAAAAATGCGTCCTGATCAACCGCGAAATCGACCGTCAAGGCATGGGAAAATACCAATGGTACATCTGGTGCCTCTGCGGTTTTGGATATCTTCTTGATCTTCTCTGGGCTCAAGCTTTTGGTCTTGTTCTTGGACCGCTGGAGCAGGAGCTGGGGTTTCAGAAAAATGAGTCGGGGAATATTTCTACCAGCTTTAATGCTGGGCTTACGGCTGGAGCTTTTGTTTGGGGATTTCTGGCGGATATTATTGGTATGTCTACGATTTGTTGGAGTTGTGGATCATGCTGACTTTGCAGGTCGACGTTGGGCGTTTAACTTGACGTGTTTGATCTCGAGTATTTTTGGACTTTGTCTTGGTGCTTCGAATAATTACAATACCTTTCTGGTCTTGACTGCCTTTGTTGGGTTTGGTGTTGGTGGAAATATTCCCATTGACACCACTATTACTCTCGAGTTTATTCCTCAGGTATATCATCTTCTCTTCACCATCATTCTCTTCTAACAATATTAGAACAAACGGTTCCTTCTGGCTTGTCTATCAATCTTTCAACCCATCGGAGTCGTCATCTGCAGCGCCATCGCCTTTGGCTTCATCCCCGTCTACGCCTGTTCTCCCAATTTCTCAGAGCCCAACCCTCTCATCTCCTGCAACAACGCTTCAGCTGGCCAAAACTGCTGCTCAAAGGGCGATAACATGGGCTGGCGATACCTCCTCTTCACAATCGGTGGAATCACTCTTCTGGTCTTTATACTTCGGTTCTTCATCTTCAACTTTCGCGAAACACCAAAGTATCTCGTCTACCGTGGTCGAGACGAAGAAGCTATCAACACACTGCAGCACATGGCTGAAGTTAACAAGACGGAGTGTGGTTTAACTATCGACATGTTTGAGTCTCTTGCCGCTGATGATAGCTCTGTTAGTGGTGATAGTGCTACGCCTGCTCTTGGAGCGGGTAAGAAGCAGCTTAATCTCAAGTGGTCTAAGAAGGTGAAGCTAGAGATGCAGCGATACAAGATGTTGTTTTCTTCTCCCACAATGACCCGTTTGACGATTCTGGTCTGGTTGACGTATATCATGGACTACTGGGGTTTCACTGTCGCTGGTAAGTCAATCTCACCTCATCGTAACTCGTATACTGACTGTTTAGGCTTCTACCTCCCAAGTATCCTCGCTTACAAGAATGGTGCTGCATCTGTCAGTCTCAAATCAACATACGCAGCCTACATCTACACCTACGCCCCAGGCATAGTAGGAGTCCTTCTCGGAGCAACTCTCTACCGAATCCCCGCCATCGGTCGAAAATGGACAATGGTACTCTCATCCGCTCTAATGGGAATATCCATCATTCTCTTTTCAACAGTCGACACCCGAGCAAAGAACGAAGGACTCTTCACAATGGAGTATTTCTTCCAGTCCATGTTCAATGCTGTCTTGTACGGTTGGACACCTGAAGCTTTCCCTGCTCCTATTAGAGGTACCGCTTGTGGTATTGCCGGTTTCTGGGGTAGGTTGTTTGGTATTGTTAGTCCGTTGATTGCGGCGCATTTGTATGGTCGGACCGATGGGGAGAATGGACAGGGTGATATTAATAGTGTATTGTATCTGGCTGGTGGTGTCATGTTGGGTTGTGTTATTACCACGGCGTTGTTGCCGAATGACATGATGGAGACCAAGGATGAGAGGTCATAAGCATGCTCTGAGGAGTGGAAAGTATACGATTTGTTTATTTCATAGAATATTGATGTTTATCTCATAGAATACACGACATAGCGTTGGAGTTCATTTCAATCAAAAGCAACAATTAACCCAAGACCCATTTATTGTTCAATGCAAATATCCGTTCTAACTATATTTAATCCTCGCTCTGGTGATAAGCAGGAAGCTTAAACAACTTCTTCGCATTATCCTTTCCAATCTTTCTCTTATCACCCTCATCAATAGTCAAACCGTCATACCACGTACAAGCATCAGAAAAGTTCTCAAAAGGATAATCAATCGAGAACAAAATTCTATCAGCTCCAACCTCTTCCATACAGTATTTCAAGGTCGGTGTAGAAAAGTGTCCAGAGGTAGTGATCCACAAGTTTCTGGCAAAGTATTCTCGAATGGTCGACTTGCATGATAGACCGAGAGGCTTCTTGATATCTTCGAACCAATGGTTGATGCGCCACATGTCGAAGGGAATGTGCTCTCCGAGATGTCCGAGGACGATTTGGAGCTTGGGGTGACGGTCGAAAACACCGTTTGTGACCATACCCAGGGCGTGAAGGCTGACGCCGTGAGCAAAACTTAGAGGGGGGCCAATGAGCCAGCTTCGCTTTGCCCAAAGCTTCTCGTGGATTGTGCCTGTGGGGTTTCGGGGGTGGAGGTAGAATGGGACGTCGAGGTCTGTAACTGTTGACCAGAAAACATCCCATTCAGGACCATCGTAGAAGACCATATCGTCACCATCAGGGCCAGCTCTTTGGGTGTCGTTAACAAGAGCACCCTTGAAGCCGTACTTGGTCACAACACGACGAAGCTCCTCAGCAGCTTCCTTGGGGTCGTGCATAGAGAGGGTGCTGCAAATGTCAGTAAAGAACAATTGACCTTAGGAGTACTTTGTAAACTTACGCCATGGCACCCAGTCTATCAGGATGGGGCTTGATAGCCTCAGCGATATAATCGTTGACCTCAACAGCTAAAGCCTGAGCCTCCTTGGGATCCCAGACATCTTGAACACCAGGAGCTGTGTATGAAAGAAGGGTATAACCAACACCATGCTCATCCATGTACTTGATGCGTTTATCTGTAATGTCGTTGATCTCTTCGGCGTGCCTATCAGGGTCGGTAGCGAAGAGACCAGCCCACCAGCGAGTGCGCTCCTTGAAGCGAGGGAGAGCAAAGGCTTCTTCTAGAGCAACTTTTCCGTACATGTTGATGGTAATGAGATGTGAGTGATTGATGAGATAGAGATTGTTATGAATATTTGTTATTGAGATGAAAGATGAAGGGATATATATTCTCCTCAACTAATACCCCCTCGCTCCTTCCTCCGAGACTGCCGCACGGGTGATGCACCCCCGCAAAGGGAATGAAGCGGATAACGCACTTTCCTGGAGGATTCCACACGTGGATGCAACCCCGCGGGCCGAATGCGGGGTAAATCGACGCTAAATCTTCGGAACACTATAGCGGGACATCAGTAAAGGCCGCTGTAAACCCACTGAATCTTCGGAACGCTACAGCGGTATCTCCTGTAAAACCCACTGTAGTTGGAACCTTCGGAACGCCGTCAGCATCCGAAGTCTGTCGGATGTCGGAAGCGGGGTGAACAAACTGTTTGGACTGTCCAAGATGAGCTCGAGATAATTGCACCGAACAGAACAACGACAGCAACGACAACAATCACATATCGCAAGATGGACTACTCAATTCAGACCGCCTCAGACGCGACGGTTCAACCGCACATTCTCGAATTCATCAAAGATTTCTACAGAATCTCCGATACCTTCGGAGAGACCGAGAAATATGTCGACCAATTTACGCCCAATGCGACATTCGTCGTAGCTTCAAAGAAAGCTTCAGGACACCCAGGTATTTCCCTTCCCCAACCCTCCACTAACTAACTATACTAACATTTTCAGAAATCACCACTCTTAGAGAAGGCATGTGGGATGCCGTCTCAGCCCGCAAACATACCCTTGACAAGGTTTTCACCTTTGGTAGTGCGGATGAGGTCATGCTGAATGGCACTGTGGCTTTGGAATTGAAGAATGGCAGAAAAGCCGAGATTGAGTGGGCCGGGAGGATGGAATTGGAAAAGGGTGGTGACGGAAAGTATCGGCTCAAGTTTTATCAGGTTTATCTTGATACCGGTGCTGCTGCCGCTTATAAGAAGTGATAGACAAAGAAAGATCTTAAATTAGTTTAGATTACTCCGTAAGTAGGACTAAATTAAACTGTGGTAAACAATTAAAATTACCTTCTAATGTAATAAAGTATTATTAACTTAAGTTTATTATCCTACATTAGTTTAAAACCCATCCTGTGAAAGTAGAAATGTTAACGCTTACCTTTCATAGGTATATAGCATGAGATTAATAAGGCTATAGCGTTAATACTTGGCTACTAACAGCTTAATGGTGTTTGTGCTACTTGGATATATCCTTGAAGGCTGATATATAAACTTAAAAAAAGATAGTAATTCCTATAATAGCTTAATCCAATGACTCAGCCTCCATATTATCAGTAATGAGATACCGTGAAATATCTCGTTCCATAGGAAGGTGCTTTAATTCTGGCACGAAACCGTTTTCCATCGGCTTTTCTTGTCGATTCATGTGGGCAGCAGCTGTATATAGTTGTCCTGCCACCTTTCTCTCTCTAAATGAGTCTTCCAAGGAGGAAACCACGCATGTCCTGGATCCATCGCCATCCAGGGCGACAAGCCGCCTTGAAAAAGCCTCTACCGTCGGTCTTTCGACTGCAGGTGCTATTGCAGCTACAGTGTGACCGCCGGTTGTGTCTTCACCGATCATCACATCTCCCGCCTGGCTTTCTGGTGGAGTCGCATAGGTCGATGCTTGGTCGCTATCCGAGTCAATATCACCGTCAACCACACTGTCGTTTGATGACTGCTGAGGTTGTGGTGCCATATTTCTTGATTGAAAGGGCCTAGGGAAGGTCTGAGCCCCTGGATCTGGGCTCTGTCCTGTTTCGTCAAAGTGTTGCGCCCAGTCTTGTCGACGATCCCTCTCTGGCCATTCTCTGTGTCTCTCAAACACAGAAGCACGATCCTCTGGGTAATAGAATTCCCTGGGATTTTCTGAAGTATGACCCTCGAATGGAGGGTAGTCAAAGGGTGCCCTTTCATCCATCATTGAGCCAGCCATCCTGTCGTTCAAATTCCAGTTCCTCAAAACCTCGGCGAAGGCAAGACTTAGTTCTTCTGCCAAGTTCGGAGGCCTAGGAATATATCCTCTGGCGTAATCATGTACGGACGGGTGCCATGGATTGTGGCCTGGTGGCATATATCCTGTTCGGTGCCTCGGTGGCGGCGCTGCATGTGGATGGAACGGTGGTCCTTGATCGGAACACAAACTGCCTTCCTGATAGTGCGGCTCGCCATAAAAAAAAGATTGACTTGGTGCCACAGGAACGGAAGGTGGGCGGCGGCCACTGTGGGATCTAGCAGCGATGGAAGTCGAGTTTTCTGTTTTGTGAAATTGAGAGGATCCACAGCTGGAATCTGTAAGGCTTTCTCGAGGACTGTGAGGTAGGCTAGGTGGTGGTGCCTGTTGTTTTACTTGCTGGTCTTGATTCTCCTCATAATCGAGTTCGTCGCGATTTCCTCTCCATTCGGTGGCTCTTTGGTGTACACTTGGCCCCTCAATTGCCAGAAACCTTTGTTTGGCAAGTTCCATGAAATCGTCCATCTTCCCCTTCATCTTTTCATGCAGCCTCAGCTCCATCTCGTGCTCGAGCTTCTCTCGAGCTCTTTTCTCTGCTTCCTCGGCCTTTCTCTCCATTTCGATCTTTATTCTGATTTCACTTTCCATAATCTTTGCTTCACGTTCTTTTTCAGCCTCCTTAGCTTCGTTCTCCCTTTGTGCAGCTTGGGCTCTTTTCCATGTAGCTTCTTCAGCCTCTTTCTTTACTTTCTCTATATCCCTCCTAGCTTCTTCCTGGGACTTTTGTATATGTTCCATTCTACGCTGGAATTCGGCTTCGGTTTCCTTTCGGATCTGCTCCTCTCTCTCTCTTTGCTTTTCAGATGCTTTGATCTTTCCTTCCATAGCCTGATAAGCAGCGAGCTCAGCCCTTAAGCGGACCTTTTCTGGGTCATCTGCGGGCCGTGCTCCTTGTGTAAACGATGGCTGGGCATATGTATGCGCAGCAGGAGCATGACTCCCATTTTGATAGCGAGCAGAGTAATCCATCGGATCTTGTTGGTAAGGATCTCCGTAATTGTACTGCGGGTAGATGTCGGGGACAACTGGGCCCTCGTTATCAAAACTGAAATTCGGAGCTGATGCCCGTTCCTGTTGGCTTTGAAAAGGAAGGTCTTCAGGAATCGATCTTAAAGAGGGCCTTAGCGGGACTGGTCCTTTTCCGCGAAATGACAGCTGATGTTGTGGCAGTGGAACAGGACTGTTATCTCGTGAGAAACGTTCAGCGCGCAGAGGGATATTGTAAGATCTGGAACTTCGATTGGACGACCTTCGTTGGCCAGTGGGAGATTGCGTGGGAGAGAAGTGGGGATCCTCGTCGACGCTATTAAGAGATTGATCTCGTGCATTCAATCTTCCTGAAGGTTGGTGGTTCGAACGACTGTTGTGTCTGGACGAACTGGAAGGCCGATGAAAATTATTGGAAGTGACATAAGGCGCTTTACCTTTGGTGTCGGAAACCATCATAGATGTCGAAGTCCGCGAGAGAACATATTAAAGAGCGCTGGCAAAGCTGCTGGAAGCTGATGTATGCTTCTTGGTTTGGCCATTCGCTTCCAAAGCTGAATTGAAGGTTCCCTTCTTCAAGAGATGGGCGGGCGGGGTCCAACGTAGAAACATGGGCAATTGGATAAAGAGAGGCGAAGCTCGGTCAAGGTTTCTAGGCTGACCATCACTGTGCCTTGCAAGGCGCTTAAATTATGATAGCTTCAAGTGATTGGCTATATGCGGAGAAGGGGAGCAATTGACAAAATTCAACCATGGCGAATCACATCGCATGATTTGTTTGCTTATATCCTTGCAATCAGCACTACGTGTCCAGGGGTCAAGTGAAAACGGGAAGGAGACCAGCGGTCTTTGGTGTAAGCCATCCTGCTATTCGCCCTACCCCGAGGCGTGTATACTCCTAAGAGTGAATCCTGCATGGGCTGAATATGCAGGAATCCCTGTTTATTGAGGCGGGGTTGCAAGGTGATGGTGTTGTCCTCAGCCTGGTTTTTCTTTCCTTTTTGAACGAAAGGAAAGATGTAAGGTAAAGAGCTGGTACTTAAGACGGAGCTATTTCTTAATGGATTCATGACAGGCTTCACCCTTAAGGGCAATCCTCTTGTTATGCACTATGACTAATGATAACTTAGGCAACCAGCATTTTGCCCAAGACCAATGCGAGCAGAACAACATCAGCGGGGGGCAGCAAACGAACTACCGCAATGTTCAAAGTACACTTGAGCCGACCTTGTTTCTTTGGGAATGATGCTGACGTCGTTTAATCTCAGTCAATTATATTGTGTTATCAGGTGACTGCTCAGGGCCCTTCATGAAGGATTTCCCAGTCCTCGGTGATCGTTTAGACTGTGCGCTTCCCCTAATTACGATGATTCGCTAATCTTCAGCTAACCTGCCATCAAAGCTGAGGCCACGTCCAAATGGCTTCAAACCCAGCTACAGCTTTACCGATTCACGCATCAAGAAAGACATAACAAAGCACTAGACCAGATTGTATCCGGCAGTGGGCAGTGGATTCTTGACACGAAGGAGGTTAAACAATGGCAGGACGAAAGTAACACAAACAGGCATCTTTTAATACACGGGTGTTGTAGGTGATACGGACTACTTGCTTTGAGATATAGCTTGCTAACTATTGAGTAATAATTTAGTGGGATCTGGTAAATCTATCCTTCTGTAGGTAACATTACATATGCTCCAGGTGAGCAATTTGCTAACAGGTGTTCCTAAATACAGATCCTGCATTATTCAATCTGTCCAGCAACGGGTCAAGAGCACGCCTAAATCAGCTGTTGTTTACTTCTATCTTGGATATGGTGATGTCGAACAGCCCCCTATATTTCAACTATGGGCATGTTTGCTGGAACAGCTCTTACAACAAGGCACTGGCGATATAGCGTCGAGCATAGAGTCCAGATTTGAGGGCTCTCCATACGGCGACAATTTTATTCGTCCTAGTGAACATATCAGTCTCTTCATAGAGCAGTGCTCTATGTTCAGGACAGTATACGTTGTCATCGATGCTCTTGATGTCTATTTGGGCCATCAGTGTGATACAACGCGACAACCCATATCCGAGTCTTTCCAAAGACTGCCAAGTAACGTAAGGGTACTTTTCAGCTCTCAACACAAAGCTCTTGCAAAGGATCTTGGTGTTCAAAGCCGATTACGCATTGTTCCTAAAGCAGCTGATATAGAGGCCTATGTCAAAGATCGCGTGGAGAACATTTCTCTTCTTCGGAATCTACCAGTAGATGGGAAGGAGCGTCTCACGGAGAAAATAATTCACCAAACCAGAAAAAGCCACACGTATGTTTAATCCTAATCAACTCGTTCACGAGGCTAACAGTCGTCAGGTTCCTACTGGCTAAATTGCATCTCAATCGTTTGGAAACGGATACGTCTTTACATACCCTAGATGACATGCTGAGCGTCCTTGAGATCGACGATAATGACCTGGCGCAAGCATTCAAGCCGTCCTTCGATCGTGTCATGGGTTCCAAGCCATCTGATCAGAGTTTAGCCAGACACATTCTCAACTGGGTCATTTATTCAAAACAAGATTTGACCCGCGATTTACTTTTGGAAGCTCTCGATATCTCACGAAGCCGCAACGATTACCATGAGGAATGGCAGCTGGACGCAGATTCCCTGCTCCATGTCTGCTGTGGTCTTGTCATTTTGGATCCTGAGAAGGGAACGTTTCGTTTAATTCATGATTCAATTCGAGCATGCGAATCGATGGTTGAACTGGGATTAAGTGAGCTTAAAGCAGAAATACCCCGAGTTTGTCTAGAGTCCCTTCTCGGGAAAACCATCGATAACCACAGCGGCTTGCTCCTATCTTATTCAGCGTCATTCTGGGCTTTTCATCTTCGATCTGTTGGGGAAAACATCGATAGGAATCTCGAGGACTTGACCAAGAAATTTCTCTTAAGTCCTTCTAAGCTCACCCGCGCTTTGGGCCTTGTTCCTATGATCAGCCCTGGGTACGACACCGAAAACATCACTGGGTTCCATGCTGCTGCTTTCTTTAATCTACCCGACTGGATCAGGCACCTTGAAAAATACCGAATTCCTATCGACAAGGTTTCTGCAGACGGAAAGACGGCGCTTCATTGGGCAGTGGCACATGGCAGACGTGACCCAGTTATTCAGCTACTTACTCTCGGTGCTAATCCAAACATCCAAGACTCCTTAAACGAAACGCCACTACATAAGATTCCTCGAGCCTCCACCGAAATATGCTTAGGTATTGCTCGCGATCTAATCGAATATGGGGCGGACGTGACTATACAAAGCAAGGGTCAGTCACCTTTAGCCCTAGCTATACAGTATGGGCCTACCTCACTCGCTAGGCTCTTCATTCATAGCCAAAAAGATGTCAACAAAGAGATCTCTACTGGTTGGACTTCTTTAAGGGAGCTATTCTATCATGGGTACTATATCGGTACATGGTTGAGAGACCAGGGGGGAGGATCAGGACAAAGTCGGCGGGGGGGCGAAGTAAAAAAGCATTTACATGGCTTGCTTGACTTGCTACTGGAAAGAGGGGCGAGACTGAATGAAGCGACTTCTGATAATTGGCTTCCGCTGCCAGCTGCTGTCAGACTTGGAAGCGCCTCTATCGTTGAGAAGCTACTAAGTCATCAACCAAACTCAGCTGATAGCAACGTCCGAGATAAGCAAACTGGAGAGACACCTCTTAAAACTGCCCTTACCTACAAGAGACGGAAAGAAGCTCGACTCCTACTCCAGCATGGGTCAAATGTCAATGAGGATAATGAGGATGGCTGGAAACCATTGATTCACCTATGCCAGGTGAGCGACCACGAACTGGTCCACACCGTGGTCGAAAAGGGAGCCCGTCTTGATGACGTTGACGGCAAAGGCCTCCCTGCACTCTCTTATGCAGTCAAAAACAACAACAAAGATATTACTTGGCTCTTGGTGACGAAAGGAGCCGATGTCAATATTCCAGGACCAAAGTCTAAGCAGAATCTGGAGCGAGCCCTTCAACACGATGATTACTCTATTGCATGGCTTTTATGCGAACACGGTGCTGCCGTCGAAAGGCAAGATGAGAGAGGCATGACTCTTTTGCATCGCGCATCCCGCGAGGGAAACCTACGACAAGTCCAGTTTTTGATGGACAGGGGGCTGACTCTGAGTACTGGCGACGAACATGGCCAAACTCCGTTACATCATGCGGTCGAAGGAGGATCAGAGAAAGTTGTACACTTCCTTGCCTCCAGAAATACAGGGCCTAGGACTCTTGACAAGCCTGACAACAATGGATCCACTGCCCTGATGCTCGCTATATTGAAGATGAACTTTCCAATGGCCCGGACCCTCCTACGCCACGGCGCCTCCTGCGAAGGGAAAGACCATAATGGCATGGCACCTATCCATTCTGTAGCGCAACTAGGATGGCTAGAAGGCCTGCGAGCTGTCATTCAACAAGTGAACAACATCAACATGACTGACAACGTGGGCAATACTGCTGTTCATCATGCCGTCTATGGAGAGCAGATCGAGATAATCCGCCACCTTGCTAGTCAGCAGGCAAGTTTGGAAGTTTTAAACAACAATGGCTGTTCTCCGTTAATGGCAGCAGTTCTTCAAGATAGCACTGATGTTGTTTGGACATTGCTTCGTAATGGGGCAAATGTACACCGGGTAGGCAAGAATGGGTGTTCAGCAGTTGACTTTGCCTCGTATCGGGGAACCTCAAGGTCAATGAACATCTTCCAGACGGTGTTGAAACTACCATGGTCTCAGGATGACCCTAGTAATCTTAGTTAGTTAAAGGTTAATACTTTTAGATATTAAATATCTCTTATTAATATAAATA
>JABKKP010000338.1:0-19979 GCA_013624355.1 Fusarium caatingaense
AAAAAAAAAGAAGAAGAAGAAGAAAAAGAAGAAAAAGAAGAAGAAGAAAAAGAAGAAGAAGAAGAAGAAGAAGAAGAAGAAGAAGAAGAAGAAGAAGAAGAAGAAGAAGAAGAAGAAGAAGAAGAAGAAGAAGAAGAAGAAGAAGAAGAAGAAGAAGAAGAAGAAGAAGAAGAAGAAGAAGAAGAAAAGGGACAAGAAGGATCTATTCTAGAACAAGGTGATCCTATCTTGCAACCCCTGAAAGGGATGTCTTGGTCAAACCCTTTACCGGCTCCCATTTCATGATACAAAATATATCTTACGACAAACTACCGTGGTATCATGCCTTTCACATATCCACGACTTCTTGTCCCAGAAACGGGACGAATTTGCCACTAGGGCTTGAAGGACTTTTTTGTTTGCATCTGAGGATGTCTTGTACCTTCCAGTCCCAACGGCGAGATGGTTTCGCCTTTATTTCTCAGCAGTGCTACTCTGACTACTTATGTTCCGTGGCACTATTGATTGATGATGGAACCATCCATCTCGGGACTCTGTTCAACACCGATCTCAGTGTCCTAGAACAAACCTTTCAGTGTCTGCAATCAGACTAGGGACTTAGGACCCCAAGTAAGTGGGATTACTTTCTCCAAAGTGAACCACAAGCACTACTGCCCAAGCATCGTCAGGTCGATCGGTTGCTAGGTAGAAGCTGGCAACTGCTACACTAAGTCTACAAGGTCTTATGGGACCTTGTCATTTTTGAATCACTCATTCGAGACGATTCATTCTCAAGGCAAGTCTGCTTTCTGAGAGCTACGACTCAAGGTATTCTTCTCTTGATGTCGTTAGATGGGATAGCGCACCCACTCACACTCACAATCACACTCACAATCACACATTCACTCTACACTCACTCAACAGCACTGAATTCCTTGGACGACTTTCAGAGAGTTATCCTAGGTTATTGATCTGGGAGTGAGTTTTCATTCCACTGGATACGACTCGTTCTTGCCATGTCGTTCGATATGGGTAGGCGGACTTTATGGTATCTACAACTTCTTCGCCCAGGACAACGACGGTCAGGTTTCCAGGTGCCGATGGACCTCCCCAATCAGTCCCGACATGGCCAACTAGAGTCGACCAGACAGTAATGAAATGTTTGCATCAGCTGATTTTCAGCTGCATAAGCGCCGCCTGCTCATCCAGGAGGACCGGGTGCGCATTAGGAATGCGATCCTACATCCAGGGACGATGGCTTTAATTACGTTTTACTCTACTGTTCATTTCTGCGAGCACCTGTTATCTTTCTTGATTTAGAGGCAGAGGGAAATGGGATGGCTCTGTCGAGGCCGCTTCAATACAAGCGTTGCAAGACAGAGACGGACTTGGAGACATTCAAGATTTGGGTCGAAGGACGAGAGTTTTTGTTATATCCCCTTTCTCGGAAGGAGTCTCAAGTCAGCTCATCTAGATATTTAGTCATTAGATGCCTGCAGAATAAAAGTCAAATCGTACAAAGAAACGAAATACTGTAATTGATAGTGTGGTTCATGTAGTTTAAGACAAGTTTGCCGTAGTGCTTTGTTCTTGTGCCATGTAGTCCTTTAAGGTTAGAACAAGGCGACGAGTACCGTTATGACAAGCGACATGCACCAAGCATATGTTGATTTGAAGTCTCATAGGTAGGTAAGGTTGGTACCTAGTTTAAAGTTGAACCTTGAACTAAAAACAAGAGGCTTTCGTTATTCCCGGTCTTTTCCTGAATGCAGGGGTCAAAAGCACTTGCGCCACACCAAGATGTGGCTGTGTGGCCGTGCATCACAGCACAGCAACGTGATGGGACACATGCGAGACATTACGTAGCTGGAAGACCCAATGAGCTTGCAATCGCGTCGTGTCCTTTTTCCGGCCGAGCTTAGTTTCAAGATTCATGATCCTCGATCCTCAAGCTCCCTTGTCAAATTCCTCGAGCCATCAACATCAACAGGTCTCAATTGCGCTTTTCACTTCCCCCCAACCGCCTTTGACAGGTCGTCGCTCGCTTTCCAACTTGCTGCGCTCTTGGCAGCTATCTTTAACTTCTTTCCACTTTCTTATCTTACTTAGCTTTGCGACGACAGTTGCACCACCGCAATCATGCCTTTGAACGTCTTCCGAATCGCCGGTATGTTTCGACTCGACAAATCCCATCACGAACTTGCTAACATCTTATTTAGCGGATTTTTCGCATCTCGGCTCCATCTTCATCTTGCTTCACAAGATGGTGCAGCTTAACGTTAGACCCCCCTTGTCAATTTCAACAGATCAGCAATACTAACAAACACCAGAGCTGCTCGGGTATCTCTTTCAAGTCTCAGACTCTCTACATGCTTGTCTATATTACCCGCTATCTCGGTATGTTTCACGAAAGAAAACACCATATACGTATTCTGACAGCCTCCAGATCTTTTCTCGACCGATAGCATCTACAACTTCATCTTCAAGATCCTCTTCCTTGGCTCGCAAGGTTACATCATCTACCTCATGACCAACGCCTACAAGCCTACCAACGATCCTAATGTCGACACTTTCCGTGTTCAGTACCTCCTCGCTGGAGCTGCTGTCCTCGCCATCATCTTCCCTTACCACTACACCTTTTCTGAGATTCTGTGGGCCTTCTCCATCTGGCTCGAGTCTGTGGCTATCCTTCCTCAGCTCTTCATGCTTCAGCGAACTGGCGAGGCCGAGACCATTACCACCCACTACCTCTTCGCCCTCGGTAGCTACCGCGCTCTCTACATTCCCAACTGGATCTACCGATACTTCTCCGAGACACACCACAAGGTCGACACCATTGCCATTGTTGCTGGTATTATCCAAACCGTCCTGTACAGCGACTTCTTCTACGTGTACTACACCAAGGTCCTCAAGGGCAAGAAGTTCAAGCTCCCTGTCTAAGCTGTTTCGCAAGACACCGAGATATCTGTAAGATAGAGCCACAAAGCTCTCCAAATGTGTCCCATGTTCGCTGGCACAGTAACGATCAAGTAGCTACAAGACAAGGCAAGACCACAGTTTCGGTCACGACAACTCCGGCTTCAGGAGTCGCATGCACGGCGTTGGTTTGGGAGGTCAACAAGGCGGTAATCACAAAGGCGTCGCCGTTTGGCTTGGAGATTTGAGGAAAATGATTGTTGATTTCAGTACTGTAAAGTCAAAATAGAGAGTTGTGTGTTTGTTGAAAGCTGCCATTAATTGCAGTCGCTCCACAAAGTAGTTGAGATCAACTTTCAGAGCGACAGATCAGAGTAATCTGTGAATGATTGACAAATGATGGAAATTCACATGAGAGACTCATGGTGATTGTTTTTAGCTCTCTTTAATTAGTGGCTCTAGGCTCTTGGCAGCGCTTTACAGCTCATTTGTAGCCATGACATCTAATCACGTGACTCTAGTCCATTAACGCGTTACCTATAGGCTACTACCTACCCCAAGGTTCAGCTTCAACTTCATAATCACTTATCGCATTTCATCAAAACCGTCAATATGGCTAGCGATGCGCCCGAAAAGACCACAGAGCAGACCCCTCCTGCGCCAGAGGTTCCTACTGAGGAAGCTCCTCCAGCACCGACAGTTCCTGAATCGCGATTGCCGACCCGCAAGGATGTTTCCCTTCGCGAATTCTTGAACAAGATGGACGACTATGCACCTATTGTACGCTTTTCATCCTCAGTTAATTGATATTTCTAACACGGCGCAGATTCCTGATGCAGTCACCAACTACTACATGACCAAAGCTGGTCTTCCCCCACCACCACAAACCGATCCTCGTCTTGCGCGACTGCTCGCCCTCGCGACACAGAAGTTCATCGCAGACATCGCTGCCGACGCTTATCAGTACAGTCGAATCCGCGCATCGTCAAACACCAACAATCCCATGGGCTCCCTTGGTGCGGCGGCCGGTTTTCCTATTCCTGGACAACCTACAGGTCAGCCCGGAAGCAAGGATCAAACGAAGGGTGCACCTCTCGGTATTCAGCGACCGGGTTACGGCGGTGGTGGTCAGGGTGGTAGCCAGAACAGAACTGTCCTCACTATGGAGGATCTCGGTATGGCTGTTGGGGAGTATGGTGTGAACGTCAAACGAAGCGAGTTCTACCGCTAGATTTTGTTTCTGAAAGATACTTGTTTGCAAGGCGTTACGGTAAGGGTTCACGGAAGGACAGGGTCCATATGATATCAATACACCACCAGCGAAGTCTGGACTGGGTAAAATAGATAATCTTTAAATGCGTATGAAATCTCTCATTGAAGTCATTGCTCTCTAGTGATGTTACATGTAGTCTTTTGTACATGGGTATACCCAGATTCCAGCTCCTATTCAAACATTCTACCTCTTATCCCAAATGTTGGGCTTTCGTGTACTATAGAATCCCGTCAGTGCTGTCTTATCAATCGTTTTGGAATGTCTAGCTTACGGTGCAAACTCGCCAAGCTTGTGTCCAACCATATCCTCAGTAATGGTCACCTCGTGGTAGTCCTTTCCATTGTGCACCTCGAACTTGAGACCGACGAAATTGGGCAGGATGGTGGCTGATCGGGCTTGTGTTCGTACTGGAGGCACCTTATCGCTTGTAGTCTTGGGCCAGACGATGGGGAGGCTATCGCATGTTAGAGCAGTCAGGGTAGTCGAATCGGTCGAGGCTTACGGCACCAAGTGTGGCCCTATCGACGAGAATTAGCAACTGCACAGCCCCTGAGACGGAAGATCAACATACCCTTCCACACGGAACGCTTAAGAAGAACCCGTGTCGCGTGCATTATCACTGGCACATGTCGTTCTCGAAATTTCAGGCCGGCATCACCAAGCTTCACCATGCGACGGCTCAATCCGCAGGGGTGTTTTTCCGGATAGTTGATCCGAGATCACCACGTGACCCTATATGTACAGCATGGATCTGCTCGGCGCAGAAAATAAGCACGCAAATTACCCGCCTCAGGCCTGACAATCTGATCAGTTTATTCCGCCTAGGGTGCTGCCGGTAGTCGAGTCGCTTGCTGCCCCGGCCGCAGAGTTGCCAGAAGAACTGGCCCCAGGGAGCATAAGAGACGAAATAATTTGGCCACCTTATGCTGACTTAGACCAGCATTTAGGATACTTTATTTCTATAGCCTAAGCCTTAGAGTATAACTTTTCTAACACCCTAACGCCTCAGTCCTCAGCATATTTCCGATTAAACGGGTCTCGGCACTTTGTGGTTCATCAACCTGAGTCTTGTATGAACGGAAAAAGAATCCCACCAACGAAATGAGACTCAACGTTTCAATCACGGACGATGTGATCAAGACACTGTCTGATTCATTGCGTCACTTGGGGTATACATGTATTGAATGATTCGGAGACGGTACTTGGAGCGGATGAAATGTTTGATGCCGAGCCAAGTGGTATCCAAGACCGTCACTTTCAGATAACTCCAATCAGTCTTCCCAAAATCGAAAATGTTTCTCCCAACTCCGCAGTTGTCAATATAACTTGTTTTCGCCACTATGCTTCCCGTCGGCAACACGGCGCGCTCATTAATATAAGGGGGGCCATAGCTTCTGTTTCAGACGGAAGAACAGGGAATACTAGTCCATCCGAAATGGGTCATGGAAGGACATGTTCCTCTTCTTCTCCAGAGTCTGATCGAAACTTGGAACAAGTCGACCGAGACTATACGCCATGTGGGCACACGGAAGAACCATCGCGGGTGGGTAGATGCGTTAAAGGTTAACCCATGTAATATCTCATCTTAATGCAAGTGCTGCAACCTTGCCAGGTAAAGTTGCACAGGGCGCCAAGGTGTATATAAAGTCGCCATGAATCCCAAGTTATTGTTGTTGGTTCTGTGTGGCTCGTTGACCGATCCTATTACAGTCTTTTGAAACAAGAAACGAAACTTTACAGTCTTTATCTCTTCCTCTAGCAAACATGCGTTTCACAGATCTTCTTCTCGCAAGCGCCGGCGCTACACTTGCTCTGGCTGCTCCTTCTACCGAAAAGCGTGCTGCTGGCAAGTTCCTCTTCACCGGTGCTAATGAAGCCGGTGGTGAATTTGGCGAGAAGAACCTTCCTGGCAAGCTTGACAAGGACTACACATGGCCCAGCACCAAGTCCATCGATGTAAGAGCACTTCCACTTATAACTCTTCCCGTACTGACCTTGTTAGACCCTTGCTAGCACTGGCATGAACACCTTCCGTGTTGGCTTCTTGATGGAGCGCATGACTCCTGGTGGTATCACTGGTGCTATCGATGAGACCTACTTCAAGGGTCTTGAGAATGTTGTCAAGCACATCACCAGCAAGTAAGTACTCATGCTTACACCATACAGAATCTTATCTAACGAATGCAGGGGCAACTACGCTGTGATTGACCCTCACAACTACGGCCGCTTTAACGGTAACATTATCACCAGCACTGCTGACTTCAGTGCCTGGTGGTCCAAGGTTGCCAAGCGCTTCGCCAACAACAAGTATGTCATCTTCGACACCAACAACGAGTATCATGACATGGAGAACTCTCTTGTTGCCGACCTCAACCAGGCCGCCATCAACGCCATCCGCAAGGCCGGCGCTACCTCCCAGTACATCTTTGTCGAGGGTAACTCCTGGACTGGTGCCCACAGCTGGGTCTCCAGCGGCACTGGCGAGGCCATGAAGAACCTCAAGGATCCTCAAGACAAGATCGTCTACCAGATGCACCAGTACCTCGACTCTGACAGCTCTGGTACCCACGAGGCTTGTGTCAGCGCCACCATTGGTGCTGAGCGCCTCAAGGCGGCTACCAAGTGGCTTAAGGATAACAAGAAGAAGGGTATCATCGGTGAGACTGCCGCCGGTGCCAACTCTCAGTGCATTGAGGCCCTCAAGGGCGAGCTCCAGCACCTCCATGACAACTCTGATGTCTGGACTGGATGGATGTACTGGGCTGCTGGACCCTGGTGGGGTGACTACATGTACAGCATGGAGCCTGCGGATGGTATCTCTTACAAGAAGGTTCTTCCTGAGATCAAGAAGTTCATCGGTGCTTAAGCGAACCATTCTAGATTGTTGAGTTTGTGATGATGGAAGAGAGGCTTGCCTCGTGATGATTGTTACTGTATATACTTTTTGACGTACATAGTTTCTGAGTACAATTATCACATTTGCCAACGAATATGTCCGACCGAAGCGTTGAATTATCCTTCATACATTGCTTTTATCTTGAGTTCTCCCCTTTAAACAGTCCGTAATTAAGTTACCTGATTACAATGGTAGGCAGCATCAACACCATCCAAAGGTTTACAACGCCAAGATCAATTAACCTAAGTGTAGTGTTAAGCTCTCATAAAAGTGTTTAAATTATTTTGTCTCTTAGACTCTTGGCTCCTCACTTTTCATACACTGGTAACAAGTGGCTGCGATCAGTTCTCGGATCTGGCATGAGAGGGCGGTGAATGACATGCCGTTAAATTTCTTGACTATTTACTGTTCCCATTGAAACTTCTTGTCTAAATATTGAAGTGATAATTCAATCTGCATGATAATATTCGTGGTTCTGCGTCTCATTTTGATCAAGGTCAATTTCCGTGTAAGTGATACAGGGTAGACTAATTGGAAGGTAGCATGGTGGGGTATCACGTGGAGTCGAGACCTTGAGATGGATGGGAAATGGTGAGCGGGCGTCCCCCAAAAGAGCAAGTAGGGATTGTCCAACTCAAAAACACCAAATTTCTGGCATCTCCTTTGCATCGCCATTCCAACACTGTGTCATTTGTCCCCGTAACCTCATGCGATCCCAACACGAATAAAACAAAGCCGCAAATAACGGCGTACGCCCCTTTGACGACGCCTCTACCTGCGTGCTGTTACCTTTTCCCTACAAAGAAGCCACCTTCGCTCTTGGCTAGTCTTAGACAAACAAAAACCCGCTTTCAACCCCTACAATCAACTGTACGATTGTCACCTCGTACCCTAAGACTATCACCCACACCTAGCGACCTCAGATCAACAAAATAATTCGATGCCCAGCGCAACGGCTTCCGGAGCTGATACGGGTGGCTCGGCTCGGTCTCGCGATCATAAGCAGGGCAACCAGGGACGAACCTTTACCCCCGACCAGGAGGCAGCTGTTATCCGTATCCGAAAATGCGAGGCCACTGCTTTTTATGACATTCTGAACCTTGAGAGTGTCAAGACGACATGTACCGAAGCCGAGATCAAGAAGGCTTATCGCAAGCAATCGCTTCTGACCCACCCGGACAAGAATGGACATCCTCATGCCGATGAGGCTTTCAAGATGGTCAGCAGAGCTTTCGGAATTCTAGGCGACAAGGAAAAGAGAGACAAATTTGACAGATTTGGCACCGATCCTGATAGTCGATTTGCCAGCGCCCAGGCGAACAACCCCTTCTTCAACCAACGAGCTGGTGGTGGTGGTGGTGGTAGAGGTGGTCCGATGTTCCAGGATGACTTGACTCCAGAGGAGATGTTTGCCCGTTTCTTTGGCGGAGGTGGCGGCGGATTTGGTGGTGGTCCATTCGGAGGTGAGCAGACCCGATTGTCTAAGATATGAGACTCATACTAATATCGCAGCTTTTGACACAGGCCCTCAGTTTGTCTTTAACTTTGGTGGAGGTCCCGGCATCCGGGTGCATCAGTTTGGTGGAGCAAGGCCCAGAACGAGACCACGAGAAGCTGCTGCTGGACGACAGAACGAAGGCAACGTTTTCCAAACATTCCTGGGTCTACTACCTATCATTCTGTTCTTTATCCTGCCTATTATCACCTCATTCTTCTCCGGCGACTCGGGAACCTCATCGGCATCGAATCCTCGTATGGTGTACGATAACCCTCTACATCCTTACACACAACAACGCACGACACCGAACCTGAATGTTCACTACTACGTGAACCCCGAAGAAGTCGCCAAATATTCCGACTCCAAGCTCAACAAGCTCGATCGTACAGCTGAACATCAGCTGTTGAGGCATCTCAGGAACGAATGCGAGAATGAGTTGATTTACCAACGGAGGTTGCAGGATGCTGCTCAGGGATGGTTCTACCAGGATCCCGACAAGATGGCGCTCGCACAGTCATACACGAAGCCGTCTTGTGATAGATTACGCAACCTTGGAGTCAAGTTTTAAGGATGTGTATGCGTGTACAGTTTAAAGTCAAGTGGATGGGAGCGAATGGAAGTGAATATATGTTGTACGTTTCTTGAATAGGAGTCGGCGTTGTGGCATTTCTGGGACTGCATGGCGACGAAGGAAACCGGACCTAACGGGAGAACGACGCCCATAATCACGTTATGTATCATTCAGCGTATAATGCTTAAAGGGTATTTCCTAGAGAGTATGTGTTTGTGCACTGTGTTTAGAACGAACTCCAATTGTTACTCTGGCTGAGAGTCGCATTCATGAACTTGGACCCTTGGCCTGAGCTTTAGACCGTTGAGACTATTGACCTAAACTTGGTGGATGGAGCTAACGATTAGACCCTTAAATGCAGAGGATAGAATCTTCAACATCCCGAGTCCGGAATTACTGCCTCGTTGCCGTAATGGGTAGGTATCTTTCATGTTTGTGTAAATCGTTCATGTTTCATATTGTCTCAGTAACTTGAACGGTTATCTATGCGACTAGTCGTGATGGTAGGATAAAGATAGCTGGGGACAGCGCTTGGCTGGCATTTTAAAGTGACCAGAGTTGCCGTATAAGCGGTGAGCCAGGCATCCATTGGCGATACCAGGCATTTCCTTGTACATCGTGAGCTTAGGTCCTCTCAGTAAAGCAACAGGAACAAGGAGGCCCACGTCATCGCTCCCGTCGCGGCCCGTGGCTGTGGTAAGCAAGTGGCGGGGCAGACGCAGGAGCAGGAGCAACAGTGGAGGCATCTTATAGATATCCGCAACCTTCAGCTCTGCGCATGCCAAACTTGACTCATTATTTGCTTCTGCTACAAGGAAACTTTCACTCTAAAACCTTGACGCAGATATCACTTGCTTCTCGCTTCGCAGTAGCTTCTAGTCTCAGCGAATTGCCTCTCTCTACGTTGCACCGCCACCTACAGCGCGGGACGGACCCAGTGACGACACATCTCCCCACACGAGCTTGTTACAGTACTGCGACAAGCAGGGTCGAGCGAGCTGCAGGATAGATATATTCATGTGAACAAGACTTGTTTTGCGCTAATCTTTACTCTGATTCCATCGCGAAAATCTGCTCGAGTTTTGTATACAGCTTACAGCACTTGTTCAACTGCTGCGAATCGCTCCCCCGCAATTCCGCATACTTGCGACAGTGTATCAGGTCACAACGACAAGGGTCAAAGTTCCATTCACTCACATACTCCTGACATGTTCCTCTGACACCTAAATATTTCAACTCGAATACACAATCAATACGACCAGACATAAAGCGATGTCGAATAATCCTTGGGCCGAAGGAGGGAATGACAGCGGTTGGGAGGATGTTGGACCCCGCCGCAACGGACAGCCCGATAAGACGAATGAGCCAGTCCCTTCCATTCTACGACCCGGCGGCGCTTTCGATAATGAAGATGAACAACAAGCCTGGGGAGATGCGAGAGGACAGCCAAGTTTCCAGGAAAATTCTCAAGGAACTCCTGCTGCGCTACAACCAGGTGGTGATAAAGCAGAAACAAACCCATTTCTACGGAAGAAGGTCCCACAAAGACAGGATCAACCACCGACGGATTCTTTTGCGAAGCTAGGTCTCGATGAGCCCAGCACAAATCCATGGCAACCCGCTATGGATGCGCAAAATGGTTCGCTACTACCAGCTCAACCAACACCACAGAATGGCTCGCTCCTGCCACCGCAAACGGCACCACAACCGATCCCGAACCTTATGGATGATAACATCGCCAGAGACAGATGGACGCCGACACCAGAACCTCTACCTGCAGGATCACCAGGTATGGTTTCGCAATTGTCCGACAGAGACTCGCCCGGCTGGGATGAGGACCCATTAGGCAGGAACGACAAACCTCCTGCCCCGCCAATGAAGGTCTCTGCAGGGGTCATAGGAGATGGAAACATATGGGATGATTGGGGCAGTGCTGATAAAGGGAAGGCCAAGGCTACAGAAGAAGCGCGACCAGGTTCGCCTGATGATTGGAACCTGATAGAATCAGAGCCTTCGACAAGTCCTACCAAAGAAGACGCACCGGAGAAGCCTCCCTTGCCGCCCAGACAACCGACGCTGCCGACAGAAGGCTCATCTTGGAGACCCTCCAGAGATCCAATCGATGGAAAGACCGAGACATATCAAATCAAGAACATACAATGGCATGACTCGAGCGCTTCACAGAATCCACGAACATCCCCGATATTGATTCAAAACGCAAATGGGCCCTGCCCTCTTGTCGCTCTGGTCAACGCGCTCACACTGACAACGCCTGCTGATATCGAAGACACTGCACTTGTGCAGACTCTTCGATCAAGGGAACAAGTCAGCTTAAATCTGCTCCTGGATGCTGTCTTTGATGAGCTCATGTCACCGAGACGTACCAGCTCTGAAGATGCTCTACCAGATGTTGGCGACTTGTACGCCTTTTTACAAAGCTTGCATACTGGCATGAATGTTAACCCGCGCTTCATACCAACAGAAGGAATAAAAGAGGCATATAAACGTACTTCGTTGACGCATCTTCATCCTGCTGAACGAGGAGACTTAATCCCAGGAACTTTCGAGAACACAGCGGAAATGGGCTTGTATGCCACGTTTTCCATTCCTCTGATCCATGGATGGCTGCCACCAAAGAATGACCATGTATACGAAGCGCTGGAACGACAAGCCGGATCTTACGAAGACGTTCAAAATCTGCTTTTCCGAGAAGAAGAGCTTGAACAGAAGTTATCAGACCCTGACGGTGGTCTCAGCGAGTCTGAGCAGCAACTGTATCAAGACATCATGATCATCAAGGAGTTCTTGGAGAATTCGGCTACTCAACTTACACCTTATGGTATCGAAGTTATTGGCAAAGCCATTAGGCCTGGTACTTTTGCCATTCTCTTCCGAAATGACCATTTCAGCACTTTGTACTGCCATCCTCAGTCCATGCAACTCATCACACTAGTGACGGATGCGGGTTTCAAATCTCATGATGAAATTGTTTGGGAAACATTGTCAGACATTAATGGCGGAAACACTGAATATCTTTCTGGGGACTTCAGAGTTATTGGCTCAGGCGGCGCTGCTCCTTCGACAAGCGCGGGAAACTATTCCAGCAATGACGGTGGAGAATGGACAACAGTACAAAATAGACGCGGCAAAGCGCCAGATGCTGATGAAGCTCCAATGAGTTCAAGTGCTGAGCAAGAAGATCGGGATCTGGCTCTTGCATTGCAACTACAAGAGGAGGAAGAGGAAAGACATAGAGCAGAAGAGGCACGAAGACGAAGAGAGAGTATGCTTTCAGAGCAATTTATTGAGCAACAAGCTCTTCAACCACCAAATGCAACACGTGGCAACCGCGGAGGCCGTGGAGGTCCAGGAGCAGCTCCATCTGGTAGAGGTGCTCGAGGTGGAGGCGTCACTCGAGGTGCCAGTGGTCTCGTCCCAGGCCGCAACAGTTCTGTCAGCGCGCCCACAACGAACATGACCAACGCTCAGCCTAGAGTACCCGCCCAAAGAGTAAGATCACTTATCCCAGCTCAACCACCACGACCTGCAGTGTCAAGAGCACCCGATGAAGCTACAGACGATGCGCCGCCATCCTATGAGCAGTCGGCACACGACAGAACCTATCAGCCGCCAGTGGGACACCCTACCCATCCTAGTAGCAGTCCTACGATTTCAAGACAGACAACGGCAGCGAGTGTCAATTCTTCGATACCGCCGGGGCAGAGACCCTTTGGCCAGTTTGCGGGCAGACGGCCTTCGGGTCCAGGGGTAGGGGTAAATGGCGGGCAGAGGGACAGGGACTGTGTTGTTATGTAAGGACACGGGCTAGGACGATGATATGAGAAACGGACTGGGAACTTGGAGAATTCGGCATGGATTTAATGGGTAATGCAAACACGGCGCTTTTTAAGAATATAATTCATGTTTCTACTGCACAGACTTGAGGAGGGGTCATAATATCTCGAAATCAACTACTGATATGCAGGGACTTTGTGCTACCCTCTCCTTTTAACGTTGTCCAATCATGAAGATCAAGTTATATGCAAGATAATCAGGCTATTTAAGGAGCAATTGGATGTGAGACTATTGGTGGCAGGTGAAAGATGCGGTTGAATGCTGACTACTCATGCAGGCATTAGGATATTAGAAACATAAGAGCCTAAGAGATGAAATAACTTAGACCTGAACTCAGGCTACTTTATTTTACTATCCTAAGCTTTAGTATCCAGTGCGTTGAACTGGTCCCCATCTGATATTTGGCTAGGGCCTGGTGAAGGGAATACTCTCTTGCCTCTTTGGCGCAGGCATAGTTTGGGGTGTAGCACGACAACAAGCGAGGCAATCAGAATGTGGAAAGGAGAGCCAAGCGAAGCATGTCAATGAATTGTATAAACTAGAGATACAAGCTATTTCCCGTGGTGTCAGTGATTCAAAAGAGATGGAAAGTTATTGTCTGAAGTGGCAGGCGGTGGAGAGTGTCAGAATAGTGGTTGCGCAGCTACCCGCTTGAACTTGTTGACATCATGGAAAGAAGAAAGGACAGTTCAATTTATGCCATTCATCGGTTTTGCTTACAAGGAACCGAATTTTTGACTCAATTCTCCAAAATTGAACTCGAACTCTTTTATACGTCTTAGTCGTGTTGTTGAGACGCAGACCCCCTATTGTCATCATGGCTATTATCGAAGGGTGGTTACCGCCCACTCGGGAAAACTACAATTTCATCCTCAATGTCTGGCAAATCTCTTATCCGATCGTAAGAACTTCCGTCAAAAGCATGTGAAATACCACGTCTAATATGAACAGATTGGCTCGATTCAATGGCTTACCAAGTGGTATGGCATGGGCAAAACTTCAGTCAACAGTCGTCTTAATCTGCCAGGCCGTATAGGCTGGTTGACGATGGAGGTTCCAGGAGCCATGACGTTACTGTATCTGATGAAAGTTCTTCCCGAACAGCATGGCATCGATGATCTGCCGTGGCAGAACAAGGTCCTTGCGGGATTGTTTGTAAGTTGAAACTTTGTCATTCCCGTTCATCTTGCCGTTGAGGGGATGTTGGCTACCGAGGTAGCCTCCTCATGAGGAGTAAATGAGGCTAATGAATGGGGAATTCAGGTGATTCACTACTCTTACCGCGCGGTCATGTTCCCCTATCTTCAGCCGTCCATGTCGCCTTTGCACATTGCGGTGTGGCTGCTTGGCTTCAGCTTCCAGCTCTTCAACGCGACTTGTATAGGCTCATGGCTTGCAGCCTACGGGCCCATCACAGAAGCAGAGTGGTCATCACATTCGTCCATCCTGCAATTCTCAGCAGGAATTCTAATCTTCTACATCGGTCTCTCGGGAAACTTCTTCCATGACGAAGAACTTCGTGACATCCGACGCCGGGAGATGCAGCGGCAAGAGCGTGTCAAGCTGGAGCAGAACGGCAAGAGTGACAACAAGGGCGTGGAGAAGCACTACCAGATTCCGCAGGCGGGTTTGTTCCGGTATGTGCTGTTCCCACACTACCTGTGCGAGTGGGTAGAGTGGGCTGGGTTCTGGATGGCGGCTGGCTGGGGATGCGCGCCTGCGAGAGCGTTTCTGGTGAACGAGATGTTTTCCATGTTCCCGAGGGCTGTGAGGGGAAAGAGATGGTACATGGAGAGGTTTGGAGAGGACAAGGTTGGGAAGAAGTGGGCGGTTATCCCGGGAGTATGGTGAGCTAGGATGAGGATGCTAGATTGACAGGAGGAGCCGCGTTGAGGTTAGACTGGTGTCTTACGATAATCACGAGTTTAAGCATAATAGACTGAGTGCATTGTATGAGGGTGTCGGCAGGGTGTCAGAAGACGAAAGCATAAGAGACGAAATAATTAGGTCACCTTAGGCTAGCTAAAACTAGCTCTTAAGCTACTTTATTTTAGTAGTCTAATCCTTGGACAATTCTTCTATTATCGAGTGGCGGTTAAGCATAAGTGTATAGCATGAAGGTGTATAGAGTGCTGTATGAGTAGTGTTGATGGATAGGTAGACTTGGTATGAACCGATGGTAAGAGCCGAAAGAAAACAGCCGAAGAGTATAATTAATTCATGATGAAATAATAAAGTTTGTATGACAGTAACAACGGTAGATAGAATCCATCATTTACCGTTATTGATATTCTTTAATTGTTGGAGATGAGAAGAGAGTTGCCGACTCCAATTGCCGATTGATACTTGGCACGGACCAGTTTGACCCTCCAACTCCGCATTCAGGTCTTGAACCGACCATTCAGACCTTGGAAATTACCCCAGAAATCCGGGGAAAGGGCGATAATGAGTGTAGATAATCTTACGATTGCTAATTGATCTTTGTTTTGTGGACTCGGGAAGAGAAGGGAAGATCTGGGGGAGAATCTGGGGAAAGTGTAGATAATCGTAAGATGACAACAGTTGAGAATCTGGGGAAGCCTGTCTCTCTCTACACAACACTGTCCATACAGTCAAGAGTAAAGATACGTATTTTTGGAGTCGTTTTACCCGGATAGATTGCCTGCATGGCCGTTTTCTCCACGTGGTGACAAGTGCGAAACTCAGTGATGATCTTTTCCATCTGTCACGTCAAACTTCTCCAACGCTTGACCTCAACCTTACTTGATGTAAACGTCTTCGGTTACAGGACAAGTCCATGTGCAAGTTGGCCACCCGTTCATTTCCCCGCACAATAGTCAACTCACTCTAGGCCAACTTAGTTCTTAAGCTAAATTGTTGACTCAAAATCAGCGAGAGTTGTCCGAGTTTCCGTTACTGAAAGAATGACAGACAACAAAAAGAAAAAGAGATAAGGGATCCATCCATATTAGCCGATACAGCCAATACTTTGTACTGCAACACACACAAACAGTCATAGTGCATATTTGACCAACAGGGGCTCCTGCGGAAGAAATGGACATGGACAAGGGAAAAAAAGAGGAAATCCAATATTGCGGGGGAAGCCATCCCTAATGCAACACAAGACCCTTGTCTAGACCCAAGTAAGGCCTCTCGGCCTCTCATTCTAGGGCAAAACGGGGGCAAAAAACTCAGACACTCGACACTCTCTGCATTGCAACCTTTAAACGAGATCCTACCTAGTTTCGTGAGGGGAAATACACACAGACATACCTTAAATACTGTACTGCTCTCGGGAAATATACACACACTTCAAGAGGGGTTTCGCCTAGCTCTATCCCCGACACGGTAGCCCGAGGTGCTATCCTTCCCTTGGCTTTTGCTATATCAACCTGCACCCTGCTCCCCTTTTTTTTATTCTATCCATTCTGATCTGCAGACACACAGCTTTATTCTTTATTGTTTTAAAGCTAAATCTCTTTTTTGGGCTTGTTGTTTTTTCACTTTGATACCCCGTGTGCCCTTCAGTCATCATGGCTACCGCTACCTCTTCGGATAGGGACCAGGAGAAGGGTTTCGATGAGCAGTCTGAGATGAAGGATGTTAACCGTGGCACTGTTCATGATGCCGCTGGTCATGGCCAGTTTGCTACTGATGCGTGAGTCTATCACATCTCACTTGAGTCTCACTCATACTAACTTCACTTCTTAGCTATGGTAACCCTCTTGTTCAGTTCGACGCAGCTGCTGAGCGTCGACTACGATGGAAACTCGACTTGTACACCGTCCCAACTGTAGCAGTCCTCTATCTCTTCTGCTTCATCGATCGTGCCAACATCGGTACGTCTCAACATCATCTCTCATCGCATCTCACTCTAACAACCTCCAGGTAACGCTCGTATCGCTGGTATGGGAGCCGATCTTCAGCTCGAGGGCTACGACTACAACAAGATTCTCTCAGTCTTCTACATCTCATACATCATCTTCGAAATCCCCGCCACCGTCACTTGCAAATGGATGGGCCCCGGTTGGTTCCTCCCCGGTACCTCTCTCGCCTTTGGAATCGTCAGTGTCGCCACAGCCTTCTGCAACACCCAAGCTGCTCTCTGCGGTGTTCGTTTCCTGCTTGGAATCTTCGAGGCTGGCATGTTGCCCGGAATCGCCTACTACCTGTCTCGATGGTATAAGCGCTCTGAGCTTACTTTCCGTCTCTCGCTTTACATGGTTATGGCTCCCCTTGCTGGTGCCTTTGGTGGTCTTCTTGCCAGTGCTATTCTCAAGCTTGACCACTTCGGTAGCCTTCACACCTGGCGAATGATCTTTGCTATTGAGGGTGTTATTACCATCGGCCTCAGTCTTCTCGCTTTCATCACCCTTACCGACCGACCCGAGACAGCCCGCTGGCTCACCCAGGAGGAGAAGGATCTCTGCATCGCCCGTGTCAAGTCCGAACGTCTCGCCCAAACCGAAGTCGTCGACGGTATCGACCGAATCAAGCTCTGGCGCGGTGTTTCCAACCCTGTCACCCTCCAGATCGCCTTCATCTTCCTCTTCAACAACATCACCGTCCAGGGTCTCGCTTTCTTCCTCCCCACCATCGTCGGCAGCATCTACCCCGACTACAGCGTTGTCCAGAAGCAGCTCCACAGTGTTCCTCCTTACGCTGTCGGTGCTTGCTTTGCTCTTATCTTCCCTGCTATCAGTTGGTGGGTTGACAAGCGACAGATCTTCATCATCTTGTCCGCGCCCACTGTCATCATCGGCTATGCTATGTTCTTGGGATCCCAGGAGGCTGGTGTTCGATACGGTGCTTGCTTCCTTATTGCCAGCACATGTATGGTTTTGGGTACCATGACAAACGCTCACATCAGTGCCAACGTTGTCAGTGATACCGCTCGAAGCAGTGCCATTGGTCTTAACGTAAGTATACAAATTCCAGCTCTGATCCCAACAATTCACTAACACTCTCAGGTCATGTTTGGCAACATTGGTGGTCTCATCGCTACCTGGTCCTACCTCGACAAGGACAAGCCCAACTACCCTATTGGCAACAGTCTCAACTGTGCTGCAGGATGCCTCATCTTCTTGATCAGCATTTCAGGATATCTCTGGATGAAGTGGGATAACCGACGACGTGACAAGAAGAACGTCGAGCAGGAATTGGCAGGCCTATCCTCTGAGGAGATTGCTAACCTTGACTGGAAGCACCCTGGCCACAGATGGCACAACTAAGATGGATGCGGACATTGAATTTTGGTTATCAGTTAGTGCAAGGCATTTGTGTGTCAAATTGGGTTTCTTGGATAGTAGCGAATTTTGAATTATCAAAGAATTTGCAAACCTTCAACAGTGTTTGTATCCTCTATTTGCCACTGGCCCTTCTACTCGTGCAACTTCTTTCGTGAATAATAAAACGACTGATAGCTCACTGTGTTATCAAATATCACTTGGCCGCCCCTTTTGGTCGAAGTCGTGAAGACTCAATCGATTAACCGACAATGGCCTAGGGACTTGCATACCTCCTTGACACACTGTTCCATGTCCATAGTTGAGTCGTCTGCAATTCTTGATGACTCCCCGACTTTATTCATTTTCGCCTTATCATTGGTTTCGTCCTTTTTGCGTTTAGGCTTCTTTGTTCCATCAGATTTGTCTTCCTTGTCTGAAGGGGAGGAGTCCGTAGTTCCTAATAGCGCCTCACATCCGCCTGTACATCTTACTCCTTTTTTGTCGCTGAAGTCTGAGCCTGTTCTTGCTGGCAACCCCTCGCATTTACGTTTTGCTGCTCTCTCAACTGTCAAGGTCTGAGAGGGTAGCCAATTCGAATTGTTCGTCATGTAGGTAGGTGGTGGTCGTAAGAGAATAGCGCCATCCTCGTTATAAACGTATTTGCTGATGTCGGAGTTCGGAAACCATGATTGCAGAAACAATCCTAAGTCATCATAGGATTCATCTTTGTAATAATTGGGATCATGCTATGTGCGGTAACCAACAACGTGTGCCCGGTACCGATCCTCAGGTGGGATGGAGAGAATATAGCTCCAGAACATCGTGTAAGTTTCGAGCCGATTGTTCGCAATGTCCTTCCACATCGATATCTCCACATCGGACGTATGGTGTATTTTGACAGTATATGCAGAAACACAATCGTTGTACCGTTTTCGCTGTATATGAGGCTTGTATTTTGCGTTGTGAAACGGCCAGTCTGGCGGTACGATTGACATTGTGCAAGAAAGAGAAGGCGATGCTTATCGGATGTCCTGATCGAAAGGTAACTACCAATTGAAACTGTTGGGTAGAAAATGTAAGTTATGATGCAATATTGATTGGAGTGTTGGTAGATGTTTGCTCTGAATGAACTGGGAATCTTGTCCTCTTATGCAAGATTTTACACTGCCTTTCGAAATTAGAAGGAAGACATACAGGATGCAGCTTCTCCTTTCAACAACGATATACCGTTGACTGGTGATGTCTTCGTCAGCTAAGCAGGGGCTGCCTTCACCAGTTGGGCACCTGCCTCCATCATCTTACCCCCATCCCTTGGGAAGCTACCTCGAGTTTGGTGTTTTGTCATGATGAGGGGTGCAAGGGTGCTTGAATATGTGTTCCTTCATCTTCAGCGGCAGTGTGATTCCTAGAAGTAGGGGTGGAGAGTAGGTGTTATGTCTCGTACAAGCGTCAGGGTGTTGTTATGAATGGCCGTGATGAACATAAAAGACAAGATAGTTAGGTTGCCTTATGATAGCCGTGAGTAGTGCTTAGGTAGGTTACTTTATATTAACACTCTCAGTCTTGGAGAACAACGTTTCTACCACCTGGCTATGTGACAAGGTAGAAAGAAGCATGTGTAAGTGAAGGGTGAGATATCGAAGCTCCTCTATTTCAAGTTAACAAACAGACACGTCAAAAAGAGGCAGCTTAATAGCAATTCATCTACTGTCTTGAATGGTCCATACAATGAAAAAAATGAAACCTGCGTATCGCAGGTGGCT
>JABKKP010000339.1:0-80159 GCA_013624355.1 Fusarium caatingaense
GTCTCAGCCCTACCATGCAACCTGGGTCAGCACCTAGAAAGATGGACGCCTGGACCCTGTGTTGGTGATCCTTGACGGTTTCGAGGCGCCCTTCACGCTTTTGTCGGTGATTGATGCGCGGGTTTGCGTAGGTTTTTTATGTCATGTTTGTGGGTGTTATCACCCTGTGTATGATTTTTCAGCGAGTTTTGTCTTTGCTGACGCTGGTTTTGACTCCCTGGTGGAGCTTGAGGGTTGACTTGTAAAAACCCATGTTTGGTTATTGCACAAGGATTCTGTGGTGCTATTTGCATAGGTAGACCTTTTGTGATCGATTTTCCAATAACAGGCAGTTTTCTTGCTGGTAAACGAAGAACAAGCGAAGTGTGATTTCTGCCTCAGGTTAACATACCTGGTACTACCCGGGCAGGCAGCAATTCTTTCACTCTTCTGTTTTGTGCTACCTGACAGCAGTCTATGCCTGCAATTTCCATCCATCTTCCTTCCCCTTCCATCTTTCCCTTTCCACACCCATCATGAACTCCTCCCTCATCATAAAGTCTGTGAGTAGATTTAGGCCATCTTTGGCTAAATTTTACTAATACATCTTTAGCATCCAGGCCAACACTGAATCTAGGCCAACTGTGCCACTCGTCGACCGCGAATATATATATATATATATATATTATACTAAGGCGAGGCCGCGTGCCTCACGCATATATATCATCAGCAATGATGAGACTTCAACTCCGGTCACATACAAACAGCGACAGACCGGCACTGTCCGTTGGAGTATCTCACTGTCACTCGTCGGATAGCTCCCGAAGGCCATTCAGTTCGTCGACTGGAATTTGAATGAGCTTGACCACCCAACGCTATTCAAATTCGTGATGACTTGCAGCATGATGATGCTTACAGCGAACTGCGAGACTTTTTGACTCCCATTGGTGGAGATCATCGAAGCACATGACTTCCATTCTGTCTTCAAGAACAGTGGCATCACACAGAGCGTGGTCTCCCTCCCTATTGCCTCCGCCTGTAAGGCTTCAGGATGAGGAAGGTCATTACATTGGCCAGGAGGCGCACGATGTATTCTCAGCTCGACGAAGCACTTCTGATGAGATACTCATCGATGACAAGTGGATGTTAAACCCCGAGCCTCCCAGCGACAAGTTTGTCCATCATGAAGGTCCGGGTCAACATCAATTACCAGAGACAGCATACGATAGTGTTCGTATCAAGGGCAAACGTGATATTCATGGCTCACCACTTGTTGCCCATGTCATCCAACAGAGCAGGGAAGAGCTCTGGTCCCCTCGACCAACACATCAACGACAGGATGTGAGCTTCCACGAAGGTTGGAGACAACCGAGCGCTCTCGCTGTAGGCTACCAAGTGTTGAGAAGATGCTGTCTACGACCGGAATGCAGACCAAATGAGACGAATCTGGATCCGAATGAACCTGGCATGGAAAGTATGGAAGTCGGGGGAGTCATGGTTGGCTTCTCTAACAAGTGGATGCATCCTGTTGTGATCCAGATCGAGAACTCGAAGACATCGAAGAATCTGAACACTCTCTAATCTCGACAGCCTTCCGAACATACCCACACGGGATGCGTTGCGGAATTGACATCATCTGGCATGAGAACATAACAGTTCCAGGGAACTTCAAATATGCCAAGGACGGGTTGCGAAATCAACTCGAAGGCGAAGAGCAAGCTCAATTCAACCACAAGCTCCAACATGAATATACGCATCGTGTGTCCGAACTGCCGAGCATATCTTCCACGATAGCTCGTATTTTCCCCAACAACAAGGACCAGAAGACAAAACCATTGATGAGGAATGTCTTCGGTGATATCACATATAAAGATATTCACTTTGAACTGAAGTGGCCACGTTTGGCCTTGTTCAAATTCCCCAAGGCCATGGGTACCGCCATGAAAGATTTCTTGTCTCAACTCAAGAACGATGTGATATCTCTTAACCTGGCATTGGCTGCTACTATGATCTTCTTTGATCTGCAAAAACAAGACAAGTCATGAGTATCCGAACCTGTCGCTCCCAGAATTCGTCGTCTATTTCCCGCATATGCTCGAATTCGTCGAATTGTCAAAACTGACAGCTTTTATTGATCCGATGGCATGGGCGTACTAACAACCGGCATGGGACCGGGCTTGTGACCAAGACTTTGATGTTGATCCGGATTTCCTGTCCTTCACCGACATAAAGCAGTGGTACAATGACATTCAGTCGATCTATCCACATGTTCCAACCAACGATGAAGGACATCGGCATCGACGCTGGGGTGCATGATGCCTCGGCCACGGCTGAAAGAACAAAGAAGAAGAAAACGAAAGACAACAGCCTCTCCAAGAAGAACAAAAAAGACACTGAAGACGGATGATACGGGAAGTCAAGCTGATAACTCAGTTTGGCTCGTCCCAAATGCGACAGCAAACTCTGAGATCAAATGGCTTTGGAAGACATTCGATGGAAGTTATACCTCCCCAAAAGGTTTAACCCTTGTTGGATATAACTCCATTGAACACGTCAGAGAAGAAGCTGTGATAGCTCGCGACAGTTTTGTTGAGGCACGCTCAAAGGCGTATAATCGAGAGTGCATAATATTCATTGGGCAAAAAGAGTCAACCATTTGCGCTCTCTTGACCCGTCGGAAGAGCCCGAAGATTTCCTCGATCCCAGTCTGCGCCCAACTGCAGTCCATCCCCTGGTCCTCATGATATATACAAACAACAGGTCGCAGAGAGGCTTCGGTTCTTCGACAAGCACAGCATCGACTACAAAGATGTGCTGCCAAAGAAATGAGTGTCTGCATTTTGGACCCCCTCTTGATGATCCAAGACAGTCAACGCATTGGAGAGTTTTATGGTCAGGGTTACTGGTACTGCGAGACGGCCCTGGCATCAGGATGCCAGAAGAATTGATCGCTAAAATCATAAGAGACGAAATAAGTGGATTACTTTATGCTAGGTTATTGTAGATCTTAGGCTATTATTTTATTGGCCTAAGCTTTAGACAACATCTCTTCTGTTACCCCTCCCTTGGTGAGTAGGCCGCCAATGATCAAAGCGAGGTTTAGTTTGCCCGAGTTGAGAGATGGAGCCATTATGGACATAGATGGAAAGGCAAGGTGTCTTGAGCAGAGGTCTCGTTGTACCAGTAGTCGGTGTAGAGGAGAGGTCGACTAGCGTATACAATTACAAGCTGTCGGTTGAGGCGGTTTTGGGAACTGAGAATAACAAAATCTTACACCCTACTGGGCATATCGGTATTCATCACTTTGTGATTTATTTACGAACTTTGGTCTAGAGCTATATAATTCCCTCTCATGCTGGCACTGGTGACTTCTATTGATCATATGTTCGTGGCATATCCAGATACCGGGAAACGAGGTATATCTCGAACACCATCTCTCCAAGCGCAACTGCAAAGTCCGACATTAAATGGCTCTGGAACTTCGGACGGAAGCTCTGCCTCTTGTCAAAGGTTTAATCCTTGTCGGATATAAATCCATCGAACAAGTCGGAGAAGTAGCCGTAATAGCTGAAGCAGGACAAGGTTGAGTCAGGATCGCAAATACGTAATCTAAGCCTCCACTCCATACAAAATAAACTAGCCTAAATGCTTGTCTAAGTTGGATAGATAAGATTATCTAAATTATTACGTCTCTTAGGTTGAGCGTCCCCAGAATAACTTTACTTAAATTTCGTGCCGCTTTGTGTTTAGTACGTGGGCGTGCTTCGTGACGCCATGGAACTCAACCTTCTCATGAAACAGGTACCTATTTTATGTACTCATGATGTTTGAGAGGTAGGGTACGAGAGGAAGGATGTGGTTCGGAAGCACTTCTAAAAGCAAAAGAAAGCGGAGTATTACCTATGTTGTCGTTCCTGACGCTAATGCATGTCCGCCCGGGATACTCCACGATCGGAGGCAGATACCTCCCATGCCATCTGCTGCACACTCCAAGCCCGGGAATAAGGTAATGGCTGAAGTGTATTGTGGGGCTTCCGTCGCAGAGCAGACGCTAAAAAACAGTGCCGGTGCCTGAAAACGCAGGTACTCCCCCGCTCAAAACTAACGCGCCCACCTCTCATCCGTCCAAGCTCAAGCTCAAGCCCAGACGACGCGTAAAAATAAAAAAAAGGTAGCGAGCGTGGACCAAGACAAACGTCATAGTTCGGCAGTCGTCACTCTTACCTTAGCATTGACTAACAACCGTCGAACCTTCGAGCTCTGTTGCAATTACTTTATTTCCTGCAGAAATGTCAGGCTGGTCTTGGTCGCCTAGACAGGCAATGCTTCAATTGAATCAGTCCAATATGAACTATCAACCGCGTCCTAATGTTCCACCTCAAGGTCTGCCGAGTATGCCCGCTCTCAATCTACCTCATCCTCCCGTTCAAGCTCAAGCTCCAGCTCCCCCTAGCTATGCTCCCACTGCCAGCTATGGGAACTCTATTCCGCCACCCGTTTACAACAACATGGTAGCACCTCCTCCTGTTCCTGGGAACGGTCATCCTCACGCTCCTCTTCCTCCTGTTGCTGCTCCAGCTCCACCACCCGCGTATTACAACCCAGCGCCACCTTTTGTACCACACTCGCCCAGGTACCAAGTATCAGGCGGACCTCCTCCTCCTGTTCCAATGGCTACCTCTGCTACGCCAAGGGGAATGCCCACTGGAGGAAACCCAATATCACCTCCAGCCCAGGCCACTCCCACTCCCGTCCAGGCCCCTACTCCAGCACCACCTGCGCCATCCACCAACTCCAGGAAACGCAAGTCTGATGTTGGCGACACGACCCAAGAGGATCTCTTCCCAGAGGACGCACCAGAAATCGACAGTGATGATGAACGTCTTGAGCGTCTAGACTCGGACACTTGCAACACCATTCGTCGCAAGATCCGTAATTGGATCGATTCAGGTGCCCAGAAGGTTGGCGAGTTCCAGAGGACTATTGGTGTCAGCGGCAAGGCTTATAACAGCTTCATGAACCGTACTGGTACCTGGGATGGTGATGGAACTGACACATTCGCCAAAGCTCACCACTTCTTCAAGAAGCGTGAACTTCAGGGCCTGCCTCTCAAGGCTAACAAACCCAAGAAGCCAAAGACTGCTGCTGCTTCCAAGGCTACCGACGAGATCCTTGATGTAAGCAACGTTGATCCCCTGCCCGGTGAGGCTCAGGGTGCAGTTCCCGTTTACGACACTTGCAACGAAATTCGCAAGAAGATCCGTCCCTTGTTGGCCAAGGAGGGCATGACCCAAGCAGCTTTCATTCGTGCCCTTAACAAGAACCTCCCGGAAGGAAAGAGTGTATCCCAGGCTAATCTGCGATACTTCATGGGCCGCACCGGAGCTCGTGATGGTAATACCAACATAACTTTCTACGCGGCCTATGTCTTCTTTGAGAAGAAGCGTATCCAGGCTGGAAAGCCAAAGTCTAAGTTTCGCGAAGAGATGGAGAAGGCGTGGGGGCCCAAGGGCTTCGACCTTGAACATGGAGCCAACCAGCACTATACTTGCTTTGCCGGGGAGAGACCTGTGCAGGACAAGTATGGTAAAATTGATTTCGTTGACGTGGGAGCGTTCAGATGAACAGAAAGAAAATTAAGAGATGGGACCAAAATGGTGATTGTGTTCAGAGTTCTTGATATTACACGATACCACGTTATTGTGAACTGGCGTGTCATTTAGGGTAAAAGTTTAGAGATAAGGATGAAATCCAAGGGAGCGCATTGTACATTAACATTCAGTTCTAGTCTAGTTCGAGCAAAGGGAATCTTTCGTCACCTAAAGCATCCTCAACTCTCTTCATGATTGCCAACACTTTCTCCTCTTCCAATCGACGTCCGATTACTTGAACCCCCACCGGTAAGCCATGCATGGCGGTGGCGTCGTATAGTTTATACGCACCTTGCGCCACGCCATTGAGGCTCTTGAAATTGAAGTCTTTTGGTAACTGGTCTTGACTTTTATCAACATGAGTGACTGGTAGAACGCCGACGGTATAATCAAGCTGCAGATGTTAGCTTCCCTGATGAGCGATGGAACGTTGAGACATACCAAGTTAAACATGAACGTATAGCCGCAGCTGCTGCAGGCATCATGCATGCCCTTGTGAGGAACGGCTGGGGTAGCATTTGGAGGCGCAATAATGCAATCAATTCCTGCGTCGGACCACCAATCATACCAGCGTCTTTTGTACAGCTCCCGTTGGGCATTGAGCTGCCAAATCTCGTACCCAGACTGAGGGTGCCAGTTGCGCAGAAGTCCAGCCCAGATATCATCCTTGCGGACGTACTTTACCCAGAGGTAGTGTAAGTACTTAATGGGTCGAGGAAGGTTGAAATAAAAGGTCATTTGGGCAGCACCTCGGTCGTTCGACTCACCCGTACTGAAGAAAGACTTGACAGTTTGGAGGCCATCACTGCAGAGAAGGATAGAAGCGAGGCGTAAAGCTTCGTAGGGAGAAGGAGGATCGATCTCAACGATTTCGTGTCCTGCTTCTCTAAGCGCAGTTTCAATCATTTCCAAGGCTCTTTGGCAGGCAGGACTTGGATCAACGACACCATCTGTACGAAGCATGCCCACTCGCAGACTCTTCTTCTCTGCGTACTCCTGTTCTATATCGGACCTCCAAGGCAATGGGTGACAAGAATAGTCGTAAGTCCAGGGCTTCATCTGAATAATCGATCGAGTGAAGTAGGTCAAGTCGTTGAGTGTACGTGCCATGGGGCTGTAAACTGCCGGAACACCGTCTTGGCCTGGCATACTCGTTACAACGCCGGTTTTGAGCCATCTACCCGTTGAACACTTGAGAGCATAGCAACCAGAAAAGTGAGCTGGGCATCGAACACTACCGGCGACATCACTTCCGATTCCGATTCGACCACCTAGTGCCAATAATGCGCCTTCACCACCTGTTGAACCGCCAGCGGTGTATGCCTCGTTATACGGGTTGGACGTCTCTCCCCAAACATCGTTCGATGACTCAAAGCTTAGGAGCGTGATGGGAACGTTCGTTTTGACATACGGCACAGCGCCGGCGTCTTTCAAGATCCTAACCATATTTCCATCCTCTTGGAGCGGCTTGCCAATATGTGTACTCATACCAACAGTACTATCGAACCCTTTCACTTCAACAGTATCTTTCAAGCTCACAGGAATTCCCGCTAGGGGTCCCTTTAGATTGATTGATCCAGCTGCAAGTGACCGTTTAACAGGGGAGATCATGATTTCTGTCAGACAGTTGGTCTTCTCATGGGCATTGAGGGCCACTTTGGCATAAGTTTCAAGATTCTCTTTAGCTTTGCTTGGATCATTTTGGGTCTCTTGGACAAGTTCTTCAATAGGCTTGTTGACAATTTCTCTGTCTAGATCGCTGAAAGGGCCATGGTATGCTTCAAGTTGTTTAATACGGACTGCACGCTGCATCTGCTTGAAATTGCTTCTTTACGTTAGTAAGAACTGTCACTGAGGTTCGGGTAACTGATATATAATCTTCGTTTAGATAAATTAGTTAATGGGGACTTGCCAACCTCCATGGTGCGGTCGATCATCCCAGAGCACCATGGTCGATTTGTCCGGCATGGGTTTGACCTTGAACGAGTTGGGGCCGATCCGAGAGGGTTCCGGAGGAGTAGAGGGCTTGGAAATAGTATCTTCAGCATACATCGTTACTTAACAAATAATTATGGAAGATGTTCACAATATGTCTCTTACGATAATGGTAGTACCTACAGTTGGATGATACTCGGGGAAGTGGGGCTTCTAATAGCCGGTTAGACCCCGCATGCTCCGCTCCCGCCGTTTTCTAGCCTGGGGAATTAGTGGGCGATGATAACCATCCATTAAGATAGAAACACAAAGGGCAACATATGAGATGTCACTCCAGTCTTGCTAGAAATAGCAGAGGACTTGATATTACTGGCATAAGTAACGGAATTTTATGCCGTTGATGCTAGCTTAGCCTAGATCTTAGGCTAGCATTATGTACATAGATCCTGATCTTGGGTCCTCAGTTTCTGTCTGCTACCTCCAAAGGTAGCTAGCTGTACCTCTTGACAAGCTGAATTTGAGAACGGCGCAGCACTTTGGAGCACGCCATAGAAGCTGAATGTTCTGGCTCTATCAACTCCATAATTATCAAGCCGGTAGGGTTAATCCGTCTTACATGAGTTGATAGGAAATATACTTCCGAGACTTCCATTGTGGAGTGTGGAGCCAACTACTGCACCTCTTTGCATGCGGATATGAAGCTCGTGCTTGATGCCCAAGCACGGATAGTCAAACGGTTGAGATCTATGTTGAAAAAGAAGAACTAACTGTCAATGCATCACTGCTGAGTTGTGTTCAGTTTATGTGTGTCTGTTGGTAGGGACCAACTCCTTCACATGTGTTTATGTAAAGGTAATGATGAGCTGTCGATTATATCCACCAATATATGAAGGGCTCATATTGGACCACGTTTGTAAAGAGGGTAGCATTCTGGCACGATTGTACTTGGAGGAATCAACAACTCATACTGGACAACAAGACAATGGAGTCACTTATGGTCCAACGAATGGAGTCTTTTTTGTTTAGTATTATCCACTTTCACCGCAAAACTTGATCGAAGATCTCATCTTGGCTCAAGCATTAGCTACGTTCTCTTTTCTATAATAGGACCCTAAAGGCAGTAGCTACCTAGGTAGATTGTCTGATATGCAGTATAAAGCCTAATGCTTCAACAGCCATGCTTCACTACCTGCTTAGACCAATGAACCTTTTCGAATGTCAAATAATCAACTCTTTAATCTCAGCAAGATAAATTAATAAATCAATTGTTCACTTCTAAGATCCAACCCTTGGAGCCTGCAACTGTAAGTAATACTCCCTTGCTCGTCTAGATACCCGACCTCGGGTAGACCATCGGAGTACCAAGACCCGAGTTCCGGCGCGGAGATCGGATGGTCCGTGCGTCAAAGATTCACATTCACATTAACGAGGTTGGGTATCAGAAGCTTTTGGAGTTCTCCACCGCATGAAGGTCGCCGTCATATGAGCAGAGCCTCGAGTAGCAATCTTTTCTCTCTCACCAAACCACCATCATGTCGATAGATCCTCAGCAGCTGTTGGATCAGGTAGGTACCACAGCTCTATCTTCTCCAGGGCACTACGCTTACTATCCTATCCTATAGCTCTCGACCCAGGCCCGCCGGTATACCGACATTGCCTCCGAGTTCATCGATAAGAATGTCGACCGCGCCGCTGTAGTCGTCAGAGAAACCCTGTCCACGTCGGAATGGGTACCAGAGTCTGTGAGGCCTAAGCCTCCCGTGCAGGAAGTGGTAGCTATAGTATCTCTGTCTCGTTTTGAGAGACTGCAGAACTGGATTGCGGAGCACAAAATTTTGACCGGCGCTATCATCCTTACCTGCGGTACCGTCGTTTACAAGGGATACTATGAGGGCCGTTCTATGCGAAAGACAAGACGTGCGAGAAGAGCGAGAAATGGCGGCCGCACTGATGTCGTCGTTATCGCTGGTTCTCCCACTCTTCCTTTGACGAGATCCTTGTCTTTGGATATGGAGAGACGAGGATTTATCGTCTTCATCGTCTGCAATGCTGCTGAAGACGAAGGTATGGTTCAGGCTATGAAGCGACCTGATATCCGACCTCTGAGCATTGATACCACTGACGTAAGTTTGTCTCAAAAGTCATAGCTGGATTACACTGACTTTACCAGCCTCCCCATGCTGGCTCTGCCATTGAGCACTTTGCTCATTATCTTCAATCACCTCAAGCTCCAGGACCTGGCATGAAGCCCAATCAGCTCACTCTTAAATCCGTTATCCTGATCCCAAGCCTTCACTACCAAACATCTCCCATCGCGACAATTCCTCCTTCAAACTTTGCCGACCTCTTCAATACCCACCTTCTCCAGCCTATCCTCACGATCCAAGCGTTCCTCCCACTACTCACATCCCGCTTGAACCCCATTGGAGAAAAATGGATTCCCCCCAAGGTCCTGGTCTTTACCCCTTCCATCATCTCGTCAATCAACCCGCCGTTCCACGCACCTGAGGCGACCGTATGTTCGGCCTTGTCCGCTTTTACCGAAGTCCTCACCGCCGAACTTAGACCCCTCGACATCCCGGTGACCCACATGCAACTTGGCACCTTCGACTTCTCTAGCTTCGTCCCTACCCGAGGCGGACCTAACCAAGGCCTTGTTATGCCCGCAGGAAACCCTGAATCGCCTCTCGTCTGGCCTGAGGGTGCTCGACATGTCTATGCTCGAAACTTTGTTGCCCAGACCAGCTCTGCTATCTCTGGAGGCCGTATCCGCGGACTTAAGGGAAGCTCGCTTCGCCGTCTGCACAACTCTGTCTTTGATGTTATCGATGGTGATATCACTGCTGACACTGTCCGAGTCGGTCTCGGAGCCAGTGTGTATGGTTTCGTTGGCCGATGGGCTCCTCGAGGTCTTGTTTCCTGGATGATGGGCATCCGTCGAGTTGACGAGCTTTCCACATGGAAGACAAACGCCTTCGAGGGTTCAGAAAGCAGCGACGACGAGGACGATGAGAGTGAGAAGGGTGATGAGGGTGCATCCAGCGAGTTCATTGCTGTTTCAGACGACAACGTTTGGCACGCAGACACTGGGGCTGTTTGGGGTCAAAAGGCACCTGAACAACCCTAGATGACTCCAGAATTCATGCTGACCGTGCCATGTACATTGGGTCCGCATGATACGCATTTATGATGGGATACGTAAAAAGGTTCGATACTGTTACATATAGACGCCGTCACGACTCCAACTCTTGATGATTTATGTTATGGCTGTTTGGAAAAATACAGATCCAATTGTTTTGATTAGTCCTGCTTTTGACATTTGATGAATGCGCCTGGGATGCCCAAATAGCTATGCGGGTATCATCGTCCGAATAAATCTATAACACGCGTGCAACATGACTTAATGACCTCTTCCACGGAATCGGCCTCTTCCTCTCCACTTGCCTCTACCTCCGTGACCACCATGGCCTCCCCGATGTCTTCCTCCATCATCCCGATCTCTATCTCTTGGCTGGTCGCGCGATCTATCCATATCATCCTGCGCAAAGTCCATTCGTATCTCCTCTTCCTTCTTTTCTTCCGACTTGAGGGTTGGCTTCTCCAGATCCTTTGACCACTTGGGATGTGCGCCCTCTTTGCAGTCCGGACCATCAGGGCAGAAACCAGCCAGATAAAAGACACAGAGCTTCTTACGCACGTGCTTTTTCGAACAGTTGGGCCCAAGCGGACAAAAGCCCATATCGTAGTGAGGGCAAGGCGGCAATCGACTTTGGGGATCGATGTGGAGGTAAAGACATTCATCACCATTAGAGCAATATCCGTTACGCATGAAGAAATTACACTCAGGCATCTTTCGTAGGTTATACTCGTGGAGAAATTCGCAGTGCTCGCCCTTCTTGCACAATCCACGCAACCAATGCTTGCAGACAAGTGAATTGAGACCACCGGTGGGTTGCGACGTTTTGGAGTCGGAAACGTGTCGTTCAGGACATCGCGTGCCATTCGGACAGTGGCCAGATTGGAAAGCTTTGCATACTGGGCGATCGGGAGAAAGGCCGACTTGGTATGTTTGCCGGAGGAAGGGTGAGAAGCGGAAGTTGTAGGGTGTCGCGGAGTGATTGAGGATGGCAGAGGCGGGAGATTCAACGGCGGCAGGCATGATGGGCTAGCGCAGGCCAACGCCTGTTGTCAAAGATGAGAATATGCAGGTGTTTTAAGGTGACTGATGCGATTTCGATAGTATGTCGTGGAGTTGCTGTTGATGCTGCTTGGCGCGTGGTGTAATTGTTATGTTGAGGTTAAGATCAACGTCAAAGCTAGGTGAGCTAACAAATTCAAGCTGCAGGCGATGTCTTAGTGCAGCGCAGCTAAGGTTTGTCAGCGACTAGGATCAACCACTAAACCACCAACGTCACTCCACATGAGCTTGGTTTCAGGATTATTTAAGAGCTTCTTATTGTTTGTTTATAAATACTTGTTTTTGATATTCGTTATCATTTCTGGATTTGAAAATATGGATATAAGAAAGTCTCGCTCAATCTGCTGCTCTGGCTCCTTCCCGCGAAAGCCAGCTCCTACCCTACGATAGGTCAGATGCTCTTGCCATTATCGTATGCGCCTCTTTCACTCTGTGCCTTCCGCATGAAAATAAACACCTCCGCCAGGGGAAACAATTTAATCTCCTCAAATAACTCCTGCCGAAGACTTCATATTCAAGACTCTGCATCAGAGTCGGCCTCACAAGCTTCGCCTCCAATCTTCTTGGCAAATACGAAGCGGCAGTTGATGTATCTATGAGCTTTTCCGTTCTTAAGACTCTGGCAAGCCTGGGCGACCATCTCTTTTCTCTCATCGGCCGGTATACCCAAAGCAATCAACGGCTTGACAGCCATGGCTCCGACAAGATCGACGAGATTGGCTGCCATCAGTGTACCAATGTCCTTTAATCCTTCATCCTTGGCCCAGCGGGAGATGGGCACTTTCTTATTTACCACCTGAACTTTGGTGAAGCCGGCAGATATGAGAGCCTTACGAACGTTACTCTTGCCATAGTTGGTACAGCCGTACTTTCGCATTCCTCCGGCGCAGGTGTCGAAAAATACTCTCAACGGGTCGTCCTTCTTCATGGTGTCATCGTCACAACAAATTGTGTAATCGAAGTCTTGGAACTCGATCCAACCGCCGTCTCTCATGTGTCTTCACTTGTTAGAGGAATTCCCTCCCTTGAAGATGGTCACTTACTCATGAGCATTAGCTACCATAGCATTCAGGTCAAGAAGGAATCCGGCCATTCCCCTAAAGTGGACCAGATCGAAGTTGTCGCCATTCGCCCAATACGGGTCTTCGCAGTCTTCAACAAACATGCTTGCATTTGGCGGCATCGATTTGGGTTGAGTTGGCGATAGATCCGTGCCAATTACCTCCGCGTCTGGGTATAAGTCGGCCACTGGGTAGTCGTTAGCAAAGAACGCCTAATTGTTCACAGTCAAATATTTACCATCCACGGCCCAAATTCCTACAACTTGTTAGCAGAGCACTCGCCAATCCTCGGTGCACTTACCGGTTCCTGTGCCAATGTCGATTATCCTTTTCGGTTTATCACTAATATCGGACAAGAAGAGTTCGCCGTCCTACAAATGAGCACTTAGTACAAGTCGCACTTCGTTCACAACTCGAACGCACGAAAAGTTGTTGCATCAAAAGATACGCGTTTAGCTCGCGATACTGCTCGCCTTTGTCATTCGGTAATGGATATCTCCCACTCAGATAAGCGTGGTAGCGTCTCCCATGGGAGTGTTCATAATCCAACATGCTGGGCGCCAACGAAGTGCAACAACTCGAATCATCGTCTTGTTGTAAGCACACAGATCTGCCATCTTCAAAGACGAAGTCATACTCGTCGGTATCTTGCTCCGTCGGTGTGTATATCGTCTCGATCCCTGGCTCGGAGATCAGAGAGAAGGAGTGGCTATCACTGTCTTGCATCTTGCTCGTTGTTCAGTGGGTTACAAGTCGAGAACAGAATTACTCGAGGTACGCAGAAGACGGATTCAATACACTTTATCATTGTGTTGGGATGCTTGGCTTTGGTGCGCCACAATGATCGTCCCTGTGAAACCGATAAAGTACACAAGGGAAGGACATTTCTTACTCGAGGACATAATGCAAGAGGTCATGGGGATACTGCACGTTTGCTAACACGATGAAAACCCCCTCTTCTGACAAAGGCTTTGATCTCTTGGTATTGGTGAGATCAACTCATACTGCGGTATGTCTTTCAGCTGCCTACATACTTGTGCGAGTTGTTGGTGATAAGATATGCGGATGGCGCATAAAGGCAGTCTGCGATTCGACTGTTGGTCCAGTCTCTGAGTTGGGGGGTACTGTGTACTGGATGTTTGTTTGCTTCCCATGGATCTGATCCGCCTAGCCCTGCCGAACAAGGTCAAAAACCCCCCTCAATAGAGTCGAAGCTGAGACAGACGTGAATTCACCTTGAACACGGCAGGTATGCCACCAACCAAGCTCGGAAGGTGTTGGTGGAAACTGTTGGTTGTCGCCCTGCCATTTCAGCTTCACCAGAGAAGTAAACATGAACACGATTGTTTGACAGATGTCAAACCTAGTACAGGCTGGATCGGCAAGGATTCTGCATGGTGGTACGTCTTTTCCCGCTTCCTTCTGATCGAGGTCGCCTTGCCTACGCAACAAGGAGCCCTGCAGGATTTCCAGCCGTCTGCCGCCAATTTGCTGACCACTGCGTCTCACACGCAGAACCAACAAACATTTCCGCCTCCGCGTCACTACTACCTACACAGTTACCGGGTATTGTCTTTCGGGTATCATCCAACATACCAACCAGAAGGTATGCGAGATACGTCGATGCAGCTAAGCGGGGATAAACAAACCCTCTTCCGGTTCTTGGCTTTATTTCCGACTCATACAATCAGATTTATGTCTTGCTGTAGCTCTGTGGCTTTGCGCAAAGTTATCTGACCACGGTTTCAAGATATTGCATATTTGCATGATGTCGCAATACTTTACACACAACGTTGACAAACCTGGCCATTGCAGGTACAGATTTATCTGAGGCGAAGCTGAGGCGAAGGAGTATGAAAGTTTGACGGGATCTATGCCGGGAACTAGGACAAGCAATCAGCTACAATCGTGTACCTGAGCTCTGACATGGTACCGAGTTCAACCTGTCGCTATATTCAAGTGTTCAGTATGAGTCTGATTGAAAGCCGCCCAACTTTCACCCGTTAAGGTGGAGCGACTTGCTAGTCCCGGACCACAAGGATCAATCATTGATTTGCAGCAAAGAACTGCTTCTTACCACGGGCCTCGGATTTCAAGTCAGGCTCTATACAATAAATCATACAGAAAAGTTCTAGAGCTTTGGGAAACAAATGAGTGGCTATTTGTTTACATGGTCCTGGCTTATGCCGAACATCAAACATAGCACTTGGTCCACTGAAGATTGCGCCCAAATTTCATCATCCCTGGCGGTGTTTAATTATGGAACTAATCTCACCATTCGCCGTAGCGCGTTCCAAACCTTCCAGAAGTTTGATGGCAGGACGAATCCATGGAGCCGCACGGTTGTTTGACTGCCTATCGAGAAGTTGTGCTCTGACTCGGCGTTTCTGGTACTACCCTCGTCCAAAGATGGGGATGCTGTGCTGTACTGTACCGCCCTCTGAACTGTACCTGGATCATCCTGATACTAAATCCAGACGTTGTGACATCAAGAACAATGCTGCTAAGCTTGTCCCATCTGGCTGAGACTGTTTCATCCCTTGAACCATACAGCTTCTTATGCGGATGACTCGCCCTGATTCTGAGGTGCCGAATTGAATCCGAGCCCTGTTCATACAATACTGGTAAACAATGCCGGTGAAAACAGAAATTGGCATGCGATGGGCCGAAGACATATGCCGCTTCGGTTTGCACCGAGGCTCATGGTTCATGCTCGGAACGTGACAACGTTCTTTACTGTTTTTAGGTATTGAAAATGCACCTCATTTGCAGGCCTGTATGTCGAACTGTTTCATCTTTGCACATCATAGCAGGGTTGTTGGATGATTCGGGAAGGCCGCCCCGTCAATGCTTCAACATCACCGCTTTGCCTCAGTAGCGACGGTCAGTTCATCCTACTAAGAATCATATCCTAACAACTCAGGGTCCTATTACACGGACTCTATTAGAAGGGGAAATAGCGTTCTCGCCCCGGATCTCCGACTCCATTTCAAGGCTGGACCGCCAAGGACACCAACCGTCATTTCATGGGCTACATATTTGACCTTCTCGACAAGGCCCGAATAGGCGTGGTCCAAGCATCAAAAAAGGCAGGCTAATGCTAAGTAGCGACGCGATCCGACAGGACAAGTGCCTTTCACGGTCTCCCAAGAAGCCTCTGCTTCTCAGCTCTAACAAATGCAAGCGCGTTTGTGTTTCTTCTCATACCTCCCCGCAATTATGTCATGTATCATGGTAATACCGACCGAATCCAGGACCCTCCGTAATTTGGAGGCTAGTCCCTGCTCACCTGGCATCAACTAGATGACCCTCGCTCTATTAGCTGGCTGTGTTGGTGTGGTGTTGAGAGTTATATAGTCCGGATCCTTCTCTTTCGCAATCATGAGTCTCATCAGCAAGTCTTTGGTGCCTAACGTTGTTGACCGACACACCAGTTTAAGACCACCTCGAAGATCTTGACCACAGGTTTATGCAGGTTCTTGCAGGACACACACATTGAAGTCATATATTCGGTCAATATTCTTCTTCTTATATATTCTTTCCACGCTTGCGTTGAAATCCTTTTCATCTTTTCACAATATTTCACATCCCTCATCATGAGCTCCTCAAGGAAGTCCAAGATGGCCTCGAACTTGTCCGATGTCATGTTCACAAACGCTGTATACTTCCCCAACTACCGGATATACCAGGGAGATACGCCAGGAATGCTCAACTACAGTTGCATCAACCATGTCTATTATGCTTACGCCAGTGTTTCGGCAGATGGTGGTGTTTTCGTAAGTTTTCTCTCAACTCTTGGTAGTGGAGGTTACTGACTCGTTTAGTTGAGCGATGAGTGGGCGGATGCTGGTGCGCCTGTTGATGGTGTTCAAGGTGGCTTGGGATCTCTGATGCACCTCAAGCAGAAGCATCCTCATCTTCGAGTTGTTCTGTCAATTGGTGGTGGAAACTCTTCAGAGATCTTTCCTATCGTGGCTTCGGGCACCCTTCTGCGAGACAACTTTGCTCGATCTGCCAAGGGCCTTGTTGAAGCTTCTGGCCTGGATGGAATCGACAGTAAGTTATCTGGAACACTGTCCCAGTCTTTCCAAAACCACAGAGAAAACTGACTTTCTGAATAGTTGCATGGGAGTATCCTTGTGATGCGCAACAAGGCTATGACTTTTTGGCGCTGCTGGCAGCCGTCCGAATTCATCTTCCCGAGGAGCACTATGTCCTCACCGCTGCACTTCCTGCAGCCAAGGCTGTCTTGCAGTTTCTCGATTTGATGGAGATTGCCGAATACCTGGATTTTATCAACCTGATGGCTTACGACTTCTTCGGCTCGTGGACCCCCAAGGCTGGACACCATGCACAGCTTTACGCAATGGACAAGGAGGAGACCTCAGCCTCTTCAGGGGTTTCTTATCTCATGTCTAAGGGATTCCCACCGAAGAAGATTCTTCTTGGTATTCCGGCATTCGGACGAAGCTTCCTCCACTGTTCAGGAGCAGGACACAAGTACAAAGGCATTGGAGGTGCTGAGGATGGTACTTTCGAGTACAACCAGCTCCCACGCAAGGGTTGCAAGGAAGTCGTCGACAAACGCCATGTGGCAGCACACTGCACGGGAGCAGATGGTGGCTTCGTGACGTACGACAACCCCGACACCGTCAAGATGAAGGCGGGTTTCTGCAAGCAAAAGGGACTAGGGGTAAGTAACCGAATTGTGGATGATGAAGGCTGTGTCATAGCACAAAACCTACATTATTCTGTCTGACATTTATAATGGATCGCTAACAGCGGCTTTAGGGTCTCTTTTACTGGAACGGTCCCGCAGATTCTAAGGACAAGTCGAGAAGTTTGGTTGCGGCTGGTTTCCGTGCCCTACACTCGTCTTCCTCTTGAAGCCTTACCGCTTCTTGTTTGATTACAAACTGCTTTTTGCATGCTGGATGTTAGCGACACGGCGTTTCAAAACCTTGAGAGCGGGTATCTTCTGGCGCGGTGTTACTGTTTTTGTATAAATCTCCTTTGTCACGATATTATGGGAATGAAGGTTATGGTACGGAAAAAGGAAGGTCTTCTGGGAAGACCCAAAAATAGAGGCAAGGATATAGCCATCACGGAAATACACATAGACACAATAGACGGGGCCGGCGTTGACCTGGACAGCTGGATTGGATGAAGGCTCTGGATGCCCAACTCTGACTCTGCCCAACTCAATTTTTTTTTTCACTATAAGCTCGTCTGGATGGTTAATGCACAGTGACCCTCTCTTTGCGGCGCACGACTCGTCGGTATACCAGATTAGTCTTGTTATCGTAGGAAGAATAAAGGTGATTATGTGACTGTTGAGTCAAATGAGATATAGATTTTGTTGAAGGGTGTTGAACAAGTCAGGCTGCAGGGAGCCAGAACCATATTGGGCAACAAGCGACAAGTCATGGGTGATGATAGACGTCAGAGTGCATGAAGACGCAGACAACTTAAACCGCGGTGTATCGAAAAACGGAATCTTTATCGGAATTTCAGGGTCAGACTGATGATAAATTATTTCTGTACAAGTCATTATATATCAGAATGTCCAAGTTCAACTCATGTCATGAGACACCATGTCATGGAATGAGATAACGCCCCAGACATAAAGCTTCAAATAACTGGATAATCCATTCTGACCTGCATAAAGATCTGAGTCAAGTATGTGCTTCTCGCGTTAGTAGACTTTGCTGTAGACATTTCCAAGTGGCTGGTCCAGTCACATGCCAAGTCACGATCCTCTCATGCAGCTCAAGTTAACCTTTACAACGTTGAGCCACAAACAAATACGCTCCAATAACGGTCAGACTCTATTTACGAGGGCATCAAGATTCAAAGATACGCGAGTTTCATCTTTCATCTTGTCTAGGAATTGCATTTCCAGGGTGACAATGATTAAAATCTCGTAAGATGACTGAATTTCCCCATATCGTGCTAGGACTTACACGCTGTAGTATCCACGTGCCGATAAGATAAGCCGAGCTCCTTCCGTCATCCCATGGACTTGTCCTACAACTTCACAGCTCAACATCTCAGTTAGCAAGATCGAACTACGAGTAAAGATGCTTCTAGCTCGGTCTTCTTATCCTTTTCATCTTAGAAGCTCATCTTGCCAAAATGTCAACCACCGATAGAGATCCGTCTCCCCCGGAGTCCGACGTCGGACCTTCACCTTCTGTCGAAAAGGTTGAACCTGATATGCCGTCTTTCGAACCGTTGTTTACGCTTTTGACGAATTCGACTACGAATACTACTGTTCACCCGCACATTCATTATCTGTTCTCGGACGATGACCACTCTATTCTTTCCACGCCTGTGCAAGATCCATCGCAACGCGCGCTTGTAGTCGATCTTGCGCCCGCCCCCGAAGGTTCAGCTAGTCGCTGGGCTGTATCCTGGGCGTCCAGTTTAACTCCCGATTTCGCGGTTACGGAATCCAGTATCGCAGTGCAGCAAAGCGAAGGCGATGAGACCGGCGGCGCGATGCTGCGCGTTGAAGGCGTTGAGCGCGAACCCGTCGAGGCGAGACCTGACTCGTTGCCTGGATCTGGAAGTGGCGCTATAGGAGGTGAGGACGTTGATGTGCTGGCGGAGGATTTCAAAAGACGGATGGGGGTGCTGAAGAAGGTTGTTGATGAAGGAGAGAGGAGACGTGCGGCGATGGGACAACAAGAAGAGACTCAGCCCATCGTAGACGATAGAGTTGCGCCGGATGAAGCTGTGATTGACTCTGAAGAAGACAAAGGAAAGGGAAAAGCGAAGGCGGAGGATGATTGATGATAACACTGGAGACTTTGAACCGCCTTTGACAATTGTGGCAAGACTTGGATGAGACGTACCATCGGCATAGTCTGGTAAGTTATTCATCCGAAGTTATCCGATACTGATACTAACATATCACCAGATGGGAATTCGATAAAACTGAAGCACCGATATCACGCTCAGTATGCATTGTGGATTATCAGTTTCAGGTGGACCAGACACCTTGGGTATTCAGGGTTACAGCTTGGCGTATGGAATTTGTTTGATAGGTTTGCGGGTCATGCTAGACCTTCTCATTGTGGCATTATTTGCATGAATTATTACACTCAACTCTCTAACATTAAGATTCAACGCATCGTCAAAAGCGCACACAGCAGGTAAGAATAAGAAATGTGATTAAAAGCTCATACTATGAACGCCCCTAGCAAATGCAAGTAGTAAAAGAAAAACCAAGCCCAGACAGCGGCAGATTCAAGCCCGGTTGTATCAACAAAAAGAAATCAGACAGGCGCTATCGGGCTATAGCAGCAGTTATAATCCAATGGGAATACGCAAAAAGACAAAACAAACACAGCCTGATACTGCTTTTTAATTCCCTCCAATTCGAATCTCGTCGTCGGTTATATATACCCCGAGTTACAAGATCTGAATGCCGTAAACCTTCACAATTCACCGCCCAGCAATTAGTTTCGCGGTAGCTGAGGCATGTGAATTCTTCCTGCGACGCTCTTGATGAGCGAAGCCGCTTCGCTGTCGGCAGCGACGCGGCGAGATAGGGAAGGCATGACAGCTGTGTGCATGATAGCGTCTGAAGCGGCCTCGATGGCTCGTTTGGCGTTGTTGTTGTTGTTACCGCCGTTGTTGTTCTGCTTGATAACAAAGATGTAGATGAGGACGATAATGACGATGACGACAATGATAGCCACTAGGTTTTCAAGTTAGCAAATTGTAGAATTGCACATTCAAGCCGGGATACATACCACAGATACCCAGGCAAATCCACTTCTTCTTGCGTGTCTTGCGGGCAGTGTTGACAGCCACACCAATCTCCTGGTTACCCTTATCCAGGTTCTCGACAACCTCCTCACCCTTCTGCTCAATCTGAGTGACAGCGGCCTCCTGCTGAACAACGAGAGTGTCCATGTCTTGGAAAAGCTGTGCGAGCTCGACCATCTGCTGCTCGATCTTCTGGAGAGCCTGGTGACGGTCCTGAACAGCGCTCAGGGCAGCGCGGGCGCGGCCCTGGCGGTCACTCTGCATCATAGCCTGGCTGAAAACCTGGCCACCAGTTGTGTCCTCAACAGCAGCCTGGATCTCCTGCTCAGAAGCGTCGGGGCGAACAATACGGTACTGACGAGCCATCTGGTCCTGGGTTCGCTTTCGGAATTGGGACTCGACCTGCTGGTACTGGGTAATGGCGGCCTTGAGACGGCGATCAATACGGGTGACATGAGGGTTGTTTTTGGCAGAGCTGGCCTCGGGGCTGGACTTGATGGTGCGGACTCGCTCGGTGAGCTCACGGTAGAGCGACATGGTGTCAGCGGAAAGAGAGTCGAGCTGGCGGTTGGCGGCGCTGGATCCTGAGCTGTCGGCATCGTCGAGGGTTCGCTGCTGGATCATACGAAGCTGCTCGAGGTTCTGCTCGACGGTGTCGATTCCGCGGTCGATATCACGGCACTCGTTAAGAATAGCGTTGGGGTTGCCAGTGCCGAAAGAGCTGCCGTTCTGAGCAAGGGGCTCCATTTCGACGCTACCTATCCCTCAAGTCATGTCAGTATGTGGTGGAGGAGGCAGATAAACCAAGTCGGGAAGTCTCACCACCATAGCCCTGAGCTTGTGGGCTGTTGTAACCACCTCCATTGCCGTAACCGTTGTTACCACCGTATCCCTGGTCAGGGGAGTCGTAGGGATTTTGTGCACCGTATCTGCGACGTAAGTTAGTGGTTTTGTCGAGAGCCGCGCGATTGAAGCTGGAACATACCCGTACTGTGAAATGTTAGTAAATTGTACAAAATTGACAGATAGGACCTCGCAGGTGTTATGATGCAGAAACAAGCTCTTTCGCGCTCATTGTGACACGTCCAGAGATTGAATCTGCATTAAAACAGAATACGAGGACTGGAAAGGAGGCGCAAACTAACACTCATTGTAGCGACAGAGCTGTAGCTCTAAAGGCTGTATAATGCGATTCTTTGTATAAAATTCACCCTGTTTCAATCGAGGGTCGTCGGTTTCGAGCAATTGAATGCTGTCGTATCTTTTCTTTTGAGATTGTTCCGTATCGTGTCCGTGTTACGATATTAAAGTGAATGGTTCTCGTCGCGCAGCAAGGAGAAAGGAGTAGTAGGGAGAGTAAGAACAATCAAGGAGAAACACAAGGGTCTGGTAATTCCTCTTTCTAGTGCAAAAGGAAAAAAGACGGCAAATGAGGGAGAGAGGTAAAAAGTGAGAGTAGGAGAGAGGAAAAGGTTAAGTTTAAAGAGGAAGGGAAAAAATAATAAAAGATCTTTGGTTTGGAAATGAGACGTGATGGAGAGTTTGCAAGGAAGAGCCCAGCAGGAATGGAGAGAGAGCGAGCGCGAGTGCGAGATTGGTGCATTCAAGGTTGCAGCAGAAGTGGCAGTGGCAGTGAGAGTGAGCAAGCAGCCCTGCCTGGGGGAAGCATAGCATAGCACTTAGCCACTGAGTAATTAGCGGGTCCATTTTCTATCTGGGGGTGTACAGTAAGGGTAAGCCCAGGCTGTACCTTAGCTAAAAGTCAGGTCGTTAAGGGCGCTTGTGCTTGGTGGGACGCCGCTCACTGCCATTAGCGGGCTAGAAGATTACTCTTAGCAGCACGCACCTTGCTTACTCCGTAGGATACCCCCTATGCAGGGTCCAATCGACTGTTACCAAGGATGTAAATCCGATTCCAGTCGAGGCTTTACCTACGTAAGAGATTTCATTTCTTGTTCCCGTCGTCATTGTGGCCTCTTACTAAAACATAGGCGATGTGGACAAAACCAGAGATGCAACAGCCAGAAACACTTGAAGAGAACAAGTCTGGTCCATCATGCGACACGAGACATTCAATTGGATTTCAAGAAAAAGAGACCTGCAGTAGTGACCGGGGCTATAAATGAGGTTAACATGAATGTGGTATAGAGTGTGACATGCAGACATATTCCATCCCTACATTCACAGCGGTATAGTGACACTCACTATGCTCGACTTATTTTGTTGGTGTCTCCTGAACAAGGGGTCGCTCCCTAAATAACAACTTGTGTCTCTTCATTGGCGACTCCCTCTCCACTGTTTCACATCTGAGCGGCTGTTTTCTAATTATCCTTGGATCCTCAAAAGTGTGAAGAGCGAAAATCTGTAACAAGTCTGGTGTTTTATATCCTATGATCAGCATCTTCGGCGCCATCCGTCATTATCGCCAAGGATTCAAACTCTGATTCAATCGAACGGATCGTTTCCGTCTTGAATTGAATTGAGTCTAAAGCATCTAAGGATCTCTTAGGCTGACTGAGCCTCAGCTCAGAAAATGGCGTCCACCCATTTCAAATTGACCAGGGGGGTCTCGAACAATCAAGTTAAGCTTCGCCGCGTGGGGCTTGAAGTGGCTCGTAGCGACATTGCCAAGAGCAGGAAAGAAGCTATTTGTGGTATTTTCGGAAACCAACTGAGAATCCAATTTGTTCACTTTTAGATATTGACGATCATGTGAATGTTTGTCTATGCCATTCTCTACCGTACTGACCCAAACGGTCTAAGCACCATCATAGTCCATGGCCAGTGCCTCTCATAATCTTCCATCTTCTGGGATCTTGGCTATGCTCCACCGTTCGTCTTACATACAGTACGGATATCCGTTCGTACATAATACACAAAGGCGGGACGCATCCTCCTCATTGAAGCCGTTCAGCCGTCTTACATCTCAGCCGCAGAAACTTACAACGCATCACAAGCTGACACTCCACTAACTCCGTTCCCAATGGACTCTAACAGTCTGCTTAGGTTCATTCCGAAAATACTAGTTTGACAGCTAATAATCTAGATTTCTCGTATTGTCTACCAATTCGAACAGGAGCGGATAAACGGTACAGCATAACTACTATTCCATCTCCATAACTCGAGGCTCTTTCAGCTCCAATCAAACTCCAAACGTTCAGCTCCGACAAGCTCTCTAGTCTCCCAAAGTTCCAAAACAACAATTATACTCCTGCTAAACAACCACGCGTTTATGCTTCAAACTCAAAGCACAGCATACGCGGACACGTAACTCACGCTCATGTCCTGAGGCTCCTCCACCAAGTTACTACGGTCATACTTAATGACATTAAAGTATCCCTTTTCCTTATCCTGGGAATCTTTACGCCATAACTCTAGAGCCGCCATCATGACTCCAATTGGGTGTCGCCCACATACTGTGTTGCGAGTCTCTTTCAGCGTCGCAAGGAAGCTATTATGAACACCGCTCTTGACGGCGTCCATGGCAGCTTCGTCGATGACACGAATTGTCTCGTGGATCGGCGGGCCATTTGGTGCTGCATCGGTAGAGCGCAACTTTGTGAGATCTGAGGGCTTGTTCGTGGGCGAGTATACCTGGTAACTGAAGTTCTTACCCCAGTGGCAGAAGTCGGAGCTCACAACGAAGGCGTTCTCGGGATCTTGGAGATATGGGAGCAGGACCTTGCCATATGCCTTCTCCTCCGGTCCACTGTTGTTGCCAATGAGAAGCGGGACGATCTTGGGAAACTTGTCCGGGGTACCAAAGGTCTGTTCACAGCGAAGGTAGAGGTACGGCATGTGCATCTCTAGAGAATGTTCGCTGACCTCTCCTCGCGTGGGCATCTCCTCCATCTCAGCAGCATCCTTAATCTGCTGGACTACATCTTGGTCAACCGTCAGATCGCCGAAAGGAGTTTCGTATTTGCCAAATGTTGAGGTTGCGCATCCTTCAAGGTAGTATGTATGAGAAGGTCCCAGGACAAAAACACGCTTAGCACCGGTCAAGTCCAGAGTCTTGTATGCCCATGCTGCACAGGGACCAGAGTAATCGTATCCTGCATGGCTATTTTGCGGTGTTGTTAGTTCATCCCAGCTCGGTCTTCTGAGGGGCCTCAACTTACGGCGCAATTACTACACGTGCACCGGAGATGGGCACAGGAGCTCCATCGACAGTATCAGGAACTGCTGCCAGGTATTTCTGAAGCTCATTCTTCAACACAGTTGGCTTGGCTTTGTACCAGTGACCGGCCTTTTCTGCTGGACGTGTGGCCATGTTGTTTATGAATATGGTTGAGATGAAGGAGGAGTACGGTTCAAACTTTTTGAAAAGGTGAGCTTGTCGAAATTGAAGATGAAAGTTAAGCTTCAGTCCTCAGGAAGGCACCTGCAGGTATAAATGACATGACGACTTACGTAGCTCAACATGCCCCTCTTAAGTTCATGTGAGACGCCCAAGTTCCCCGCCTTACAGAAAGTCATGATTGGCTTTTGGGTAGGACACAGCGCAAGCATTAGGTCACTTCGCGATAAGCAAAACACCAAGACATAAATAAAACATTCTTCAGCAATCTATAAATATCTGCCAAGCAGTAAATGTTTCCTAAATGGGTGTTTGATGAACCAACAGATTGTATCAACCGGCGGCTGCACAAGCACGTACATAGGTACTTCGATTCAGTCTAAGCTAATAACTCTCATTCCATGACCCAGGCATAACGCTCTTTACTTCCTCTGGCTCAACCAACTCCCAAAACTGACGCGCCATGTACTCAAATTCTGGGGCCCAAAATATTCTCCAATCCTCTATTTCTGGTCCCGTAGCTATATCTATAATTCGGATGGGGACCCAATGATTGACATTCCATCCCTCGTCAGCCTTTTGGCTTACCTTGGCGCCGTATGCTGCCCTTGCTAAGGTCTCTCTCGTCATCGTCCGAGAAGCCTCTATAGCATCTGCGTCAAAAGCGCCTTTCAATCCTCCATGCAAAAGGTTGTGCTCTTTTTTGCCATACTCAGCCAAGTCTACTCCCGCTTCCAGTAGGCCTTCCAGCCATTCACGCAGAGTTTCCTGGAAAGACTTGTCCCAATGGACGAAGGTAACATCTGGTGAAAGATAACACAAAACTCCTCCGATAACTGACGTTAGCGGTGTCCCTCGCCAATGTGGAACATGGTGGACATCCCAAGGGCTCACGAGCTCAACGCTATGAAGGTCATCAGGCGCTGCCACGGATGCAATCTGGGTGACGAGTTCCCTCCACGACTCAGTATAGACCCGCCACTGGAACTCAGCTCTCTTATAGGGAATCGTTTCATCGGCGAACCGTATTCCCAGAGCTATAGCTGATGAATGAACAAGTGATAGCTTCTCGGTGCTAGATTGAGAAACATCCGACCTCGTGATGACCGAGTCCTTAGAAAGAAGACGTGGGAAGCTATTTTCTGTCAAGATATGGAACGATCCAAGACGGACAGCTTCGAGGCGATCTCGTATCGGCCAGTGGTAGTACTTTGGCATGAACCTGTCCCTGAATATGAACATGAAATCATCCATGTATGTCCACTCGTGGATGAAGTCGAAGAGCCGGATAACCGGCACCTCGTCAACGTCTTGAAGATATGCTTGGAACAGTTCAACTATGCGATTCCATTCCTCTTCTACCGATTGTCGATTCGGCTGGTAAATGAGTGGTTTTAATGGACTCCTATTCTTTTATTTAGTTCTATGGTCCTTGGGCAAATGTCAGGTATGAACTTACTCTCGTCCTTCACCGACTACTTCTGTAAGAGACCCCTTGAGTCCCAGTTTGAGAAGAACTTGACATATTTCGTATTGTTTGTTTTGTGCTGCGAACTGCGAGGGCGTTAGAAGAAGTCATCAAGCTTAGTGGCATCTCACTGACATAGAGAAGCGAGTATCCACGGTGGTCTTTATCGAATGGAGATGCCATCCGTGTATCGAAAAGCTTCAAGACCCCATCCTTGTCCCCCCTCTGGATTGTCCGAATAATATCTGACTCCGGAGAGATTATGTTATAAGATTGGCAGGCGAAACTCCAGCTATACATAGTTGTGTTGAACTGGATATCATAAACAGCTTGTGACAGCCAACTTGGCAACTGGACCCGTGCTCGCCAGGATCTAGACTCATTCGTATAAGTAAGCCATGGCCGTTTTCTTTGTGTTACTGCGGCTTTTCTCTCCGTCTCCGAACCCTTCTTATGGATATCATTCTGGCTCTTGATAAGTATCTGTTCGTTCCGCATCGCTGTCTGGATCATGGAAACGAATTCCGGCTGGAAATCTGTGAGTTGTTGTCGGAAATCACTCCTCACTCGACTGGTAATTATCTCTGCATTTTGCCTTGTCGTAGACCTCCCATAATTAGTTCATTGTCGTGTGTCTGGCGGCACGATACTTACATATGGCGGATACTGATAGCAATATGAAGTAAGTCAATAGATCGCTTAAGTTTCTTTTGACAACCCTCAAGTTTTCCCTTCTTCAAGAGAAACTTGAAGGCGCTCATCGTACGCTGAAATCCTTCCTTTTTTGAGTATAACACGGATTGTATCTCTTTAACAAGGTCATCCAAAATGATTTGGGCTTTCCTCGCGGCAATAAAGCTGCGATCTATAGAGGAGTTGCTGATGCTGGGGTGGAATTCTCGATCATAGTCAAGCTGCTCTCTTAGTTCTGCGAAATCAAGAGCAAGTATATCGAGCTCCTCTACCAGATCTCGAAGATCTTCCGGAAGGGCTTTGGCTTCGCCCCATAGTTCGTTGATTTCGATGATGAGTGATGTGATTTTTGCGGCGGCGTCGATAAAAGCGATGATACTGGCGGCGGTCTCCATCTTCTCTATACCAAAAACGATGGATACTTATACTTAGGAGCAGTCGGCACAGGTCTGAATATAATACAAGTGGAAATACAACAACAAGATTCACATGAAATAGCAGTTAGAGGGCAGGCAAGAGATTAAAAATGTCTTCCAAACAACGCACTGCCTCCATCATGAAGTCGACGACCAACAGCCGATGGATCCTGTGCTCTACGACACAGGCAACAGATGTTACAGAAACAGCAGATCCTCCAACTAGCCAACCAGCCCAGCTTAATGAGACCATCTGTGTCGCTATTTAGGATGCCATGGCGCCTAAACGGTGGGGATTGCATGAAGATGGGCGGCAAAGCAACCAGGGGACGGCAGACCGCAGCAGATGCTGTGTTTCAATGCGTGGAATCATATCATGTCCATCGTAACAGAAAAAATCTTACGACAAAGGCCTCCAATGCACAGAAAATACTTAATCTGCCATCTTGATTTCCATCACCTATTTAAGTGCTCGTATATGAAGCAGAGGCTTTATGTCTAATGACTTTCACGAATCGCGCTTACAGCTGAGATGCAGAGTGGAAATGCAGGCACGGGCGGCGCGGGTGCGGGTACGGGCCGCTGAGGGCGCTAAAGATTACTGACTCGCTCCACCAACTATTTATCGCTGGTTGGGCTATTAAACAAAACTTGGCATTTACCCTACATCATTCTTTTTCCTATCAAGTAACTCTGTTTAAGACAATCATGATCTTGATGCAATGCAGCTTTAGTGTTTCTATCAATCATGCGGTTTAGCCAATTGGAATGTTTGTGTCTTAGATAGCAACAGCCTGCAGTAACATACAACTCCATCCTTAACACAGTAAACGATTGTATTGTGTGCGGGAAACAACAGGTAGACAGACAACGGATTTTGGGTGTATGCAAGCAATGGCAAGCAATGGGTTCGTACGGGTCACAATAACTTGATCTCCGATAGAAACGTTGCAATTGCAAATCGTATCTCAGACTCTCGGCTGAAGTGGAATCAGAGTATCAAACCACCTTTGAAGGGAGTTGCAGACAACAATGCAAGGCGTAGTCGACTTCCCGTCCCTTGGCGCACACAAGTGTGGTAGCCAAAAGAAAGGTTGTCTGTTTTGAGTGCGTACACGGCCTTGAAGTGAGGCGACTGAGACAACATATGGCTTTCTACAGGTAAACCAAAGCCCTGACAAAGACTTGTCTTCAAAGCATGCAAGGAATGATTGACAAAAGCCATCAATTAGTGTTTTCACTCAAGCAAAATCCCAATCTTGAGTTTCGATAGACAGCTGCATCCCCTGAGCATTCTGCAATGATCTTCATGCATTTAGTGCCAATATTGTGGCTTTTCACGCAACCACTAGGAACTCATCCCTCGCCAATAATTGGTATATGTCAGACTGATAGACAAGCTGAACAATCGAGGCTGGCTGGGAGTCCTCCAGGAGAGCAAAAGTCCGACTAGATATGATAGAAAGAGGCCAGCCTTGAGGAATTTCTCATTACGGCAGACCGGACCGATCGAGGTCCAGTTTATTAAATTACGGTATGAACGGTTTTGAGGGTAAGAGACCCACGAAGTGATGGATCTCACCGAGAAGAGACGCTCGGATGGGGAACAGAGATTTCGTGTTTTCTTTACGAAAAGAGATGAATATCAATAGAGAGTGAGTGATATGGGATACTGCTGAGTTAGATACTCTAATGACACAGTTACATCAGAGTATCAAATCCCGAGGCTATCCTAAAACAGAGGTAGTCTTCTATCAATAACTGTGACAACTACCGAAAATAGAGTTTGGTGGTTTCTCTCTGTATTTCTCTAGTTGACTAGAGTGAAGATAGTTGAGCTATTATTCCCGAGGTCGGACCTCTAGACTTGTCTAGTGGCAACCGATGGATCCTTGCCGAACCGGCAGAACGGATTCTTTACCTCGCGAACTCTGCTTAAAATATCCCCGAACCGAGGGCCTGTCCTGTTCCATGTTTCGGAACAGAAACAGTGACAGATAGTAGCTATACAGAGTTACATTGACTTGCTATCTGGACACTGTAGTTTCAAAGAATTTCAAATAAATATACTTTCTTTTCTAGCGAATTAATTACCCGTGGTTCGATAGCTTTCAGTTGACATCCATACTCTGTATTGAAGAAGCCTCCACTGACAGGAGGTGGACGGCTAGAACGGCTGTCCTAATTGGAACTAGCCGGGTTGATGATGTCTTAGTCTAGCTGCCCACTGCACCTGAAGATATCTGCTGGCCTTCAGAACTGCCTGCACTGCACATGCACGTTTATTAACGTTTGCCACTAACTGACGAACCATTCAATGAAATTAATCAGCGCTTTGGCATGAATTTTTCATTCAATCTAGATCAATTCAATCTAATCCAGAACAATCTCTACTTCCTTTTTCTTTCCTAATCCCTCTCGTCTCTGTCTGAGTCAATTCCTTCTTCCCCTTATCTTGGTGTAACTCGGAGTTATAAAAGCCCCCTCTAAACATCTGCGTAACTGACCCTTGCCTCAGCCTCTCGGCTCTCCCTTCCACAGCAGGGATCCAGCCTCCACTACTCACAGGTCCTGTCGCATTCCGTCATAAGCAGTTAACCCCAAAAGCTACTAGCTCATACTGAGTCGAGGTTGCTCGCCCGAAATCTTCTCTCTAGCTAACTCCTTGGGAGGGCCCGCTCAGTCCAGAGAATCGCATCCATATCCCATCCCATCCTTCCCCTCCAGCTTTTTTCCTTTCCTTCATTTTCGTTTTCCCATCTTCATCAACAACAACCACTTTTTTCTTTCTTCTATTCTTTTTTTGTTACTGGCTTACGGCCATCTGCTTTTCCATCATGGGTATCCTTCAGAAGATGGCTTGGTCCAAGAGCACCAGGATCAAGGTCATGATCGCCATTGATACGGTCTTTTTCCTCGTAGAGATCATCTCTGGTTTCCTTGCCCACTCTCTTGCTCTTATGGCTGATGCCTTTCACATGGTAAGTCATCTATCGTCAAATGCGAATTGATCCACGAACAGCGACTGACTCTGTATAGCTCAACGACATTATCTCCCTTGTTATCGGTCTCTGGGCTGTATCTGCCGCGCAAAAGACCTCCACTGACGAATTCACCTTTGGCGTACGTCTAAACCCAGTCGCAATACCCTACGCATTCGATCGCATAACTAACCACCCTCCAGTGGGTTCGCGCCGAGATTCTAGGTGCCTTCTTCAACGCCGTTTTCCTTATCGCTCTCAGCGTCTCGATCATCCTCGAAGCCTTGACCCGATTCATCGAGCCCCCGGAGATCAGCAACCCCAAACTCATGCTTATCGTCGGTGGAACCGGTCTTCTATCCAACTTTGTCGGTTTCTTTGTTCTTGGAGGCCACGGTCACTCCCACGGCCCTGGCGAACACGACCACGATCACGATCATGATCACGGACATTCTCACGACCACGTCCACGATGCCGAGGAGGGCCACGCCGGCTACCACAGCTCTCTCGCTGACGAAACCGGTCGCGCCGCTGAGGTTCTACCCGAAGGTGTTATCCAGCGCGCAAACGCTTCCCGTAAGAACGGTAAATCTAGCGACACCAACAGACATTCCACTCATTCACGAGGCCGCGACTATCATCGTTCCAGTAGGAGTGGACACTCTCGTTTCGCTAGTCTCGACGACTTGAGCATTCACCCAGCTAGTTTCCGACAGAGCATTATCGAAGCTACCCGAGGCGATGCCAATGAGGTCAGCGAGAGCGAGACCGATGCTGAGAACTCTCTGATTATGGAAGAGGACGAGGCCAATGAAGAGTCCCCTCTCCTCAAGGGTGTCGCTAAGAACGGCTCATCCCTTGGTCACAGCAAGAACGGTTCGCACTCTCACTCTCACTCCCATTCTCGACGACCCCGACGAGACTCTAGCGTTCACCACGGTCACCACCACACCCTCCCCAAGGATGCTACCAAGAAGGACAGTCACGGTCACAACCACGCTGATATGGGCATGAACGCTATGATCCTCCACGTCATCGGCGATATGCTTGGAAACATTGGTGTCATGGTTACCGCTCTTATCATTTGGCTTACCGACTGGCCTGGCAAGGAATACGCTGATCCTGCCGTCTCCTTGTTCATTACTGCCATCATTCTCAAGACTTGTATTCCTCTTACTCGGGGCACTGCCCGCGTTCTTCTACAGGCCACCCCTGAGCACATCAGTGTCCCCGAGATTCGACAAGATATCGAGGCTCTCCCCGGTGTCATCACATGCCACCACATCCACGTCTGGCAACTCTCCGACACAAAGCTCGTCGCAAGCATGCACATCCAGGTTTCTTTCCCTATCGACTCTCATAGCGGTGAGAAGTACATGGAACTGGCCCGCCGTGCCCGCAAGTGCCTCCACGGTTTCGGTATTCACAGCGCTACGATACAGCCCGAGTTCTGCTTTGACTCCAAGCACTCTCACGATGCTGATGCCGCTGCTCTTTCCTACGATGGCGGTGCCGATTTGACTAAGGGGGATAGCTGCCTCCTCGAGTGTATCGACGACTGCCAGGCTCAGGGTTGTTGTCCGGCCGATTCATCATCCAAGGCCTCGTCGACAAGACGAGCCAGTGAGTCGTCGCACAGCGCATCTAGTCCTCACGCGCACGAGCACAATCACGACCACAGCCACAGTCACAACCACCAGCACTAGTCGCTCTGGTATTCGGCCTGGGCTTTAATACTCTCGCTGCCACACCCTTATACCAAGTAATTCTCTTTCTTTTTGTCATAAAAAATCCAAAACAGGGTTCGGCGTTCTTATCGTGTGGGCTTTCTCTCACATGGCTATGGGGCTGTCTTGAGCACAAGATGTTGTGTGCTAGTAGTTAGAGAAGCGATACTTTTTTGATGTATGATATAGCTGTCGATGAGCATTGATTCTTTTGTATTACCTGCTCGTTCATGTTCCGATGTTGTTCATGATCTTTGGGCTTGATAATCTTGTGCTATGTCTTATGCGATTTGTGCTGTGTATCATTGTACCATCGGGAGTATAAAACAAACGGTAGTTATGTGTTAAAGAAACGGGAAGTGGTTTGTCTTAGTATCGAACGGAATTTAAGATCCAGCAGAGACACAGATGATCTATGTGCACTAATATTGTATCACAGCCATCTCTACACCGATAGTCTAGTAACACACAATAACCATTGTTCTCTATAGAGACTCGGCATGTAGAGAAAGTGTGCAAACTCTCCCTACGCCCGCGTGTCGTATAGTTCTATCTCTTAAAGTTTCTCATCAAAGTAGTCATTTGAAAACATTGCCTTCCACTTTGCACCCCTTGTTGACAATACCACCATTTAAGCTATGAGCAATGACCATCGACAAGGCTATATCCTTGCTTAGCTTATTGAAATGCACAACATAGCATTGATGGTTCGCATAGCGACTCAATGCATGAACGATCTGAGATTAAGACGGATGTTGTGGAAGTACAGTTCACCACAGAAACGAAGGCTCTGTGTCACTAGATTACCGAGGTAGAAGGATTAACCATGAAGCTTTGGCCTAGCGCAGAGCTTCAAGTTTACGCCCAACGAAAGCAATATTGGCCTCCACTGGTTTGTTGTTTGTCAGGGCTACTATTTTCTCGTCCATTGACTGTGTCTGTGATGCTTGATGACGCTCAGCTCTGTCTTGTAGACAAGACTCTATTTATCCCATAAGCAGACTGGCAGACTATCGAGCTCACTTGATGCTATCTTCCTGCTGCTTCACTAGTTCCATAGCTTCTTGAGCTTTTCACGGGTGGCTGGGCGGTCTAAAAGTCGAGGTTCGGGATGCCCCACCATGAATGGCCATATCCAACGCTGCCACATGTCCAGCGTGTTTTAGTGAGTTTCTCCCCTGTAAAGATGGGGTAATTAGCGGATCTGGAGCTGCCCGCTGATCCGAGATGGGGCTTACGACAGCTATCATGACGATGTAAGGTTGACGAACCGAGAGTCAAGATTAGCGATTGCTTGATTCATATAAGACATGTATTATATCAACTGGCTCAGAAGAAGCTGTAGACATGCATAGAAGAAATACTGACCTATACTAAATGTAAGGCTATCTTACTCTTGTGTTCAAGACCCTGCAGCTTGATGCGCTGCAAGTGCTACTGTAAGCTAGTGGAGTTCGGGCAGCCCCAACTTCACCTAACAATGGATCAACCCACTCTTCAATCGTGTGAGAGGCCTTTAGATGATCCATCCGCTTTCATATCATCGTGATTGGCGAGCTTTGCCAACTCGAGGCGGTGACTACTTTTTGTTTGTTTTTTGTTTGTTCCTTCTTCCAATGGAGAATCCTTCCTCTTGCAACACCATCCATCAGTCATCATGAGCGAGAAACGAAGTCGTCGTCACCGCGAAAAGGACCGCGACCGCGAGAAAGACCGTGATCGTGACCGAGACAGAGACAGAGAACGAGACCGTGATCGTGATAGAGACAGTCTTCGAGTACCCCGCGCTCGACCCCACCGTGGCAGCTCGAGGAACTCATCCAAGCAGTCTCTAGCTACCCACGAAGAACCTCGTTATTCCTCGGCCGCTCCCGCAGCTCCTCCGCCTTCCTATTCTTCGTATCCTTCATATAACTCGAACAATCCATATGGCTCTTATGTCGGCTCAGGGTCTAACACGGCCTTGAGAGCTGCCTCGTCTCGATTCTCTCTCAACGACCAATTCGCTGCTACTCGGAAAGAGTTTGACGCTTGGGACGATGATGGAAGCTCCATCTACGATAATGGGATAAACGAAGAGGTTGAGGAAGAGGAGGCGGAGGAGGCAGAAGAAGAGGAAGAAGAAGACTCAGACGACTCCGAAGCAGACGAAAAGGCCCCCGTGAAATCGACAAAAGGAAAAGATGCACCATTGAAAGAGACCAGCACTGCGCCTCCCAATTCAGTGGTTACAGACTCCAACTTCTACGACCTTTTCTGTCTCCCGCAAGACGCACAAGGGCTATCGCAGCAGCAAATCCGAAACGCATACTATCGTCTCTTCGTTCTCTTTTATCCAGATAGCTACCCTGAACATCTACGACCAATTGCTCGCCAGCAATTCCTCCAGGTGCAAGATGCTTTCGAGACGCTTATTGATCCAGCACGCCGAGCTCAGTACGACCTGGATCAGTTCGCAAAGGCTGATGATGGAGCGACAAAGTCAGAGTACGAGATTGCTTTCAGAGAAGCTGTTCAAGACCGCATACAGAACAGTGTCAGCACGAATTCCGATCTGGGTATTCGATTGGATGCATCTGAGTCTCTCAACGGCAAGCCAAAGTTTTCGATCCTGGATTTTTCCTTCAGTCATTCCGTCACAGTCGAGCTTCCCAGAATGCAGAAGTTACTGCAGCCTGGAATCGCCCGGATAGAAAGTCTCACTTCTAAGGAGAAGGAAGCAACCGATGGTCCAGCACAGCCTGGTATCCATGTTGCTACGCCTACAGTGTCCATTACTGGATCTACGTATGGCATCGCGAAGGATCTCTCATCAGTACCAACATCGCTCTTATACGACCGATACCAGCCTCTTTTGCCCCTGACGATTCCCAGGCAAAGGCTCATGCAGCTCGTCGAGAACAAGTTTGCACCATTGACAACCCTTCAGTACAGGCAAGAGTTCCTCAATCGTTCGATGTCTCCGTCACCGGACAAATTCAGATGGATCAAGACTGCTATCGAAGTGGAGGCCGATGTTTTGCCTGAGTTCTCTGCTAGAAGCCGTTTCTATCACCACTTCCTTCTGCCCAAATTTACGACCCCTACCATTGCTGAAACTAGCATTCAGTCTTCACGGGATTGTGCCTTGTTCCAACCCCGTGCTGCTCTTGGAATCTATCAGATGATGCGTCATGGCACAGGCTTCTTCCGCGCAGACAGTGGTGACTGGGGCTACGGTTCTGATCAGTACTACCGATTCTTCTCTGAGCATTCCACCATCAACCCAGACTTCTTCAATGCCGAGGCCCCCGGTGCTACTCCCAGCATAGAAGTTGGTTTCCGCACAGGACTTTCAGACAGGTTACCCGCCCCAGGTGCCTCAGACTCTACTGGTGACGAGGGAGGAATTCGGGGTCTTGACTACGAGATCAGCACATGCAAGCATGGAACATGGGCTATCTCTGCTTCTGCTACGCCTACTTCAGCAGCTGGTGCTCTACGATATAGCAAAGATCTAGCTCTGCCTTTCCAAGCTCCTCCCACGTCCCTGGACCCTGGCATGTCTAAACCTGCACGTCTAGAGGCAGAGCTCTGCTCGAACAGATTCCAAGATCAATACTTTGCTGTCCGAAACCTCTGGTCCGTCGGTCGTTTTGCACGCATCGGTATCGAGGTCGGTATGAGCTTGCACAACCTTCACCTCTCTGTCTACTGGTCTCGCCTCGGACAACGACTCAGTCTTCCCTTGCTCATTGCGCCGCGATCGCTACTTGGGCCACAGGTACTCTTCTGGGCTGGCGCATTGCCTTTTGCCGGTCTTGCTGCTGTGCAGCTTGGTCTGAGCTATCGCCGTCGCCAACGAGCTTCCCGAGGTCATCGACGTGTTCGTTCAGATGTCTCTTCTACCGGCAAGCCTGTCGCCATTGCTCGACATCGATACGAAGCAGACAACGTTACTACGCTCCTCGCACAACCCGTTGAAGTCCGCCAGAAGCAGCAGATGTCTCTCGGAGGACTTGTGATCATTAGCGCGAGATACGGTATCCCCAGTGAAGATGGTTTGCTTGTACCAGGCGACGATGTTGCCGATGTGACAATTGCCATTGCCGCCCTGGTCAACGAGCCTACCTACGCCAACGGGCCTGCATTGGTGATCCCTCAAGGCGTGCGTAAGAGCCGTCTGCCAGGCTTCTGGGACCCTGCGCCTGGCCAGGAGAAGGTCCTCCGTGTGGAATACGTGTTCAAAGGCGAGTCGGGCTTTGTCGAGGTCGGCAACCGTGATGAACTCGTTCTTCCACCTCAGGCTTAGACGAGATGGCTGAGCTCACGTATCTGTAGGTGTATATAGGACTATGTGTTATGACGATCGACGAACAACAAGAATGAAACGAGAGGTATGGAAAAGAAAAAGAACAACGACATTAAACAGTGGACGAGATATGATTGCATGCATAGGTGTTGTATCATGGCGACAGTACTACAGATGATTTGCTTGGTAGATAGAAACATACTTGGCTTAAAAAACCCAGAACAAATACAGCTTTTCGACTCAAGACACGATACATCGCGATATACTTGGTAGAAGGGCGATGCCGACTTCCTTATGACACATTGCAGGACTTAAACGCTACTCGACACGGGTGATGAGGCAGAGTGCCCGCTGTTCAGAAAGATTCAATACTGGATCTTGCATCTCCAGGTCATAGTTGCAGTGATGCGAGGCACTTCCATCTCGATACATCGTCGTTATACACCATGGCCCAGATACATGCCTCTCAGGGGCTTCATAGCACATTGCCTTTCAATGCAGTTGCGCATCACCTACGAGCGGTCATATGCATCGGACAAAAGAAGGAACATGGCAACTCCCCAGTGAAAGCCTGTGCTAACTGTCTCGACTAGAGTTCTGTTCTCTTTCAGTCAAGTACATCCAGAAGTCACTGGAGTTGACTCACAGATTCATTACTCGGCGATCAATTACAACAAAATGAAGACCAACAAACGCTGTCGTCTCTCACAGACAAACAAGCAAGCAGCTACTCTTACAGATGCACTTTATCAATGACAAGTTGTTGCGCTATGCCATTGCCTGGTATCTTGGGGTCTCTTCGTGGCTCTCTGAGTCCTTCCATGCCCTCCCTACAACATCCAAACACTTAAACACACGCCTCCCTCTAATAAAGCGCATGAACCAAGACCTCTGACCGACCCAAAAGACGGTCGTACCCAAAGTCCCTATCAATCAATAACTCATGCACACAGCATCCATCACACCTGTCAAAAACCATCACCCCCATCGATTGGAACCACGACACCTATCCTCAGCGCATCAGAAACACCAATCATAGCACTCATCCAGCCCCTCGGGAGGAAGTGCTGCAAGCATTTAGCCCAGGGTCACTGCGACGGGCCAGCCTGTTTTGGAGTGCGCTGCTGACGGTTTGATTATGGGAGACTGTTGGTTCGGGTTATGTGCCTTATCTTGGATGAGAACAGGTTTCTTTGGGCATTTTGACAAGGATTTAGAAAGGGTTGTAATATTAGTCTGGCCATTAAGCAAAAAGACGCGCTCATATACGATAATAATAACAACTCATGAGACAACCTATACAACCACCGATATCACCAAGTCCAATCTCCCTAACCTATACCATGACCCCAACTCATCACGGCGGCCCGTAGCGTCAACCCGTCCCATCCATCTCGCTTCCCCCAACCTCCAAGAGCGAATTACTTTGCCTCTGTTCTCTTCATCTGCGCTGTGCCGTAGGAACCGCCCTGTCCCTGGACAACTGCATCCCGTTTATTGCACATGCGCGACGTCGTACAGCGCCTCGTGAACGAGTTCAACGGCATCTAGGATTGTGCTGTGTGACTCCCACGGACGATATGCCCTGATTTTGCAGCCCTATAGATGTTTTGATAATACTGGTGTACCTTGATTTGGAAAAACATTGTGCATGTTCCATTACTGCAGTCTTGATGCTAGTCAGGTCTAGTATCATGGCCAAAAACACCGCAAAGTAGATTTCCATGTTTCCCGTCTTCCTTGGCAGCCAAGTTCATCGATGAAGCAGAGTAATCGCCGATTAGGATGGTGATTCGTATGCAACCTTGCGGGGTCTGTGCTGTAGCTAGAAACAAGTAGGCAGGGATTATACCAGATTTCCACGATAATTGATGCTCTACTTGGGTAAAAGAAGCGTTTCAGCTGCTTCGCTTATCAACAAACAACCACCTCAAGCGTGGTCTTCTTTGAATCCTCTATTGGATCCTGAACCTGCATGGATCATGGGTAAAGAAACAACAACAATCAGCCACACTTGAATCTCCCCGACCAGACCAACAATGGCGCCATGAAGAGAGTGTGTGGGCCTTGATCCTATCGGAGAATTCAAAACTTCGGATATCGACCTTTCCGTTTGTTTATTGTTATTCTCAGAGTCTCAACTCTCAAATCATAGCGCACAAGAACCTGTTGATCATCCTTGCTCTGTCGTGGCGCAGTACATATTCGATGCATGCAGTTACAGTTGCAGTTGCATTTGCATTTGCAGCACGCGAAACAGATCTCTTGCCTTTGCCTCTGCAGAAGTTGGTAAACAAGAACCATCTTCTTGGTATTCTTTATCCAAGACGGCCTGGTACAGAGACAAAATATCTCGTAGTCAACAATAGCTCAAGCCACGGACTAAGGCGCGCCATCCAATCCGTAACTGGAAAGAAAGAACCGAAACCAGCAAGCCACAGTCCAAGTACCTATCATATGTCAATGTCAATCAATCTTCTTTAGAGTCTCTCTTTATGCTTCTTGCCTCTTCGGTCCACTCGGCACATGGCATGAGCTATTTGATACGATCCAGGTTACATCGCATTTGCGTAGAGCTGTTGAAACAAACATGGGGAATCGATTACAATCAAGAAAACTAGCGTTGACAACGCACGCACGACCTGGGATTTTTTGGTGATACGCGGGCGCCTCAACGGCTAGAGGTGTTCGTACTCTCCAAATCGCCTGATATTCAAAAGCTAGTCTTATACCCTGAGCCTTGCTAGCTCATCGTCGGGAACTGAACTTACAGCACGATGACAATTGGGCGTAAAGCTCTAAGCCATTGGGCTTGCTTGTGTTGACAGCCCGTCATGTGCTGTCACCCGAACTTGAGACTGCACATTTCGAGACTTTCATGCGAATATCTTCATCGTTCATATGTTTGTAACTCGAAACAGAAACCAGCAGAAACCCATGGTTGTTGATCGACTTGATTCTCAAATCGCGATCATGAACCCCACAGGTCCCATTTCCAGGCCCATTGCGGGGATGAACCAAGAAAAGAAGTCGACGAACCGTATGACCGCCGCACGAGCCAAAGCTACGAGCGAGCAGGGGTACATAGACGCTCTGGCCAACTCAACGGGCGAGAGATGCTCAAGATCGTAAAAACCGCGCTCCAACTGATTAGAATGCCTTTCCGTCATCGCGACTGATCTTCTTCATACCTCCTGTGCTCTTGATCTTTGTCAGGTATGCGGTATATGTCAGTGTTTTATCCGACTCGACAAAACGCTCCGCGGGCCGTCAGTCGTGCAGGATATTTGCTTCAATGGTAAGACAGGCAACCTTTGAATCAGCCAAATCGTCGCTCGGCCTCGCCTATATTGGACCCCTCCTCTCGGTGGCTGGCCTACTGGCGTTGGAGATTCCAGCTTCCGACCTTGGTGTCTCGAAAAAGCAAACATGGCGATACCATCAGCCAACCAGATGCGAGATCCCGACTTCACCACTGATCCTCAACAAGGCTATGCCCTGTCAAATCTGCCAGCGCTATTGTCTGACAGCGAATTGACTCAATTGCGTGATAATTATGTTTACGGCTCGGCGAGTTTGATGGGCCTCTCCGAACATGCCCTCATTGGACCGAATTCGGTAGTATCCGAAGTTCAAAGATCGTTCTCCATGTCAATCATTCCAATTGATCAATTGACGTTTCTCGTACAACATAGCGCCATGCTACTGCAAATCCATCATCCTTTTCTGGAAATCCCATCAAAATCGCCATCATCACGAACCCAAAAACACCAACATGTTCACATGCATGGATAGATAAGCATGGATCTGCGGAGGGGGACGTTCGCGTCAACAACCGACATGTCCATTATCAACGCTGATAGGCCGCTCGGCCATGACCATCTTCACAGCCTCCCACCTCTAGCTGACAGTTTCCAGTTCCTGAAGGCCGGCTTTTAGCCCGACTAGGCAATTGGGACTTGATCCGCAACAGGTTGGTAGGCAGGTAGCCTTTGGTAGGGCAGACTTTGAGAGTAAAAAGTGGCGGCTATCAACCTAAAAATGCCAGGGGTCGACCTTCAAAGACGAACCATTGACTGCAACTCGTCGTCATGAAAATGCATGCAAAGCTGGAAACCAATCCTTTTCGGGATGTCTTCAATATTTGACTGGATGGTCGGCTTCTTGGCCTTGTTGGCTTAAGATCCAAGATCGTGGGTTTGTGCGAGAGCTACAGTACCCTTGTCGCTCACTCGCATCTGCCTCTTTCGGATGCAGAACACATCCCGCTCGGTGTTTTTGCGTCTTATCTCCATGCCCATGTTGATTGTTTATGTTTATTTTGAAACACGATACCGCGTGCGATATAATTTCCATTGTCCGCGGCAACATAGTAACTACCAATTATTGCTTCTCCTCAACATGTGATGCTGTTGGGCCACAGATGTGCATATTCTGAAGCAGATAACTTGGTAATTGAACATTATTCCCGGGTTCCATCCTTGTAGATTTGGTTGTGACCACTTGGCGCCATCTTGAGCGTCAAATTGGTGGGGACACAGAACATCGAGGCATGAGGGCATCAACAACAAAGATGCGGGGAAGTTTCAAGTGAAACGGAACGTCAACAAGCCCTTTCTGTTGGTGTAGCGGGTGAATCAGTTTGGGCTAGATCATGGATGTTACTCACATCATAAGCAGATTGCTCAGAACTGACCAATGAGATAGCGCATATGCATCCCCGCGAAACTAGACCCGCAAGTGGATCTTACCCTGGAGAACCGCAAAAAACATGGCTTCATGTTTGACAACTTCAAGACTTGTCCATTCAAGGGACCAGAAGGGTCTATTGAGACATTGCAACGGAATGTAGACCCTGGTATGGTTTTGAAGGGTCCAAGGGTGACCGGACAAGCGAACAGAGTCGAAGAGGCCATCCAGGCCGTCTTGAGCCAGGGTTCAAAGTGAGAAACAGCTTCAGTAGACACATATCAGACTCAAGTTTGACCAAGCTTGAGGCTTGCATAAAGGCTCAACGGTTGACTTCAACCGCCAACACAGAGTCTTGTGCAGAGATGAAGAATGTTTGCCCAGGTGATCTACACATTCTTGCCCTGAGGATCCACTAGACCCTAGGGCCAGAACCCAGTTGAGATAGCAACAGGTTGAAGCTATCACGAAAAATCTCTTCCGAGTCACTTGGCTCGGTTTCCTCCGTCGAATGGGTCTCAAGAGTTTTCCATACCGACATTCTCCAGTAGCATACGTAGGTAGTATGATTTCAAATCCATCGGTATTCTTGCGGGGCCTTTTGTTGAACTGTTGACTGCCGGGGTTCGTCTCTTTATCGCGAGTTGCCGAATAAATCCAGACTGAGGAGTACAGTAACACCGAGCACTAAGGCAGGGTTTGGTGGCGAAAATAACCATTCACCAGAGAAACGCTGCGCGAGAGAGGAGCTGGTGAGGGTTATTAAGTAAAAGACGTATCTTTCGGATGGGGGAGAGTTAAGATTTTCATGCCTATCCGCTGCAAAGGTCGTTGAAAAACGCGAGGTTGGCATGGCCAGTGGATACCAAAAAGGTTGTCCTCTAAGCTTAGAGGTGATAAATATCGATAGCTCAAGCGCTGGCGTAAGCTTGCATAAGGTGACCAAGCTATTTCGTCTTTTACGTTCTCGATCAAGATTTCTGTATTCTGATGACACTTTTCTCTTCGGAGCCCGTGGCCCGTATACCGTGGGTGATGTAGTTCCGGCAAGCAAGGTATTGCTTGGCGGTTAGTAGGTTAGAACCAAGTGGGTTTTTGCTTCCTTTTTTCTTTTGGTTAGACTCCCCTTGCATTCGTTCGGTTCGTGGAAAGAGGATGGCGTTTCCGTAGAGGCGTCATGGATCCAGTTTGGCTGACCTTGCCTTGCGTCGCTGTGGTGAAGAAGCGAGGGATGGAGTCTGGCCCGCTTAGTAGCTTAGGGGATCATCTCTGCGGCAGCCCGGCAGACAAGCCAAGGCTTGCATAACGTTTGGTCACGAGACCCAGATTGGCGTGGATGGTGGAGGAGAGAGGCGTGCACAGGAGTAATAAGAGACAGGAGTCAGGATTGAGATTGATTGAAAGGAGAACCTAGCCAAAGAGAGAATCCGTAAGGAACGGAAAGAGCTCTCGCGAAGCGCGTAAAAATGGACCCTGAAGGAAGGTACAGACAGTACCGTAATTTAGCGTATGCTTTCCCATGAGGTGTGGGGGCAGGTGCGTGCAAGTGCAAGTGCCAAACCAAAAAAAGAATGGTGCTCGGGTGATTCAGCCTCATTCCACTGAGAACCAGTGGCCAGTGAGAAGGAGATAAAAGGTGCCGTCATTTTAGGCGGGAGGATCCGCTTTATGGAATGCTTCTGGAACATTTTTGCATTGGACGGCCCCCCAAAAGCTGCTTGCTATCCCAAGTTAGGTACAGCTCTAGGATTTTGACACGTGCATTTTGTGCTTGGTGTTTTGTGCTTGTGCAATTTCTGGATCCCTCCTGTACGGAGTCGTGATCGTGGATAACCTCAAATTACAGTATGGTCGGGGACGAGATGGAAAAATTGACAGATGAAGCGGATTAAGAAAAACTGAATCTGCAGCCCCATGGTCCATCGAGTACCACTCTGTCGGGCAAACCAGATAAAATGTTACGTATGTATTGAATCTGAGCGGCTCACGGCAATTGTCGAGGATAGAGAGAGGGGCTGTATCCATCGCCGCGGGCCGGAGGAAGAGGAAGAAGAAGAATAGAGGGTAGTGAAAAAACCCACTTCGAACCACTTTGGTGACATCCGCAGTCGCGGGTTTCAGTCCTCGGAGAGGTAAAGATCTCTCACCCTGAATAAAGCTTTGCTCTCGCGGGTCCGGCACGAAGAAAAAAAGAGTGGATGTTCAGTCAATGCGTGCAACTTGATAACCAACGATCAGTACGGTAGTGATACAGTGAATTCATGGAAGGGAACGGCCTGTCTCAGGAGGTTTATCATCTGTCCAATGTCCGCCCTGGGCTCAAATCTTATTAAAGTGATTGTCATGGTCCCAGCGCCGAACCGCAGCATCCGCTCAAAAGGTGGAAATATGAATAGTCAGCAGTAATAACCGTTTGGCTGCGACCGGACAGCTTCATGCGAAACTAATGCTGGTGTTGAAGAAGAAAAACTCTGCTCGGCGATGGTCTACGTTGGAGATGGAGTGGCCGAAGCGAAACGATGCGATGCAATGTGATGCAGACTCCCTCCCTACATGCTCCATCGTGACAAGCCTCAATATGGCATGGGCGTGGAATATCTGTTGGTGATGACGATGATGGTGATAATTTTATGTATGTACTTGTCCAACTCCCCTGGTGTATTGTAAATTACAGGCGGCTACTACAGTACTGTAGGACTGGGACTACCACTAGACAGGCACAAGGTGCTGTAGTGCAGTGTGTAGTGTAGGTAGTGGACTCCTCCATCTCACGCGTCTCGCAGCAACCCATGTACGTGGAACGTGTATCGAGCTGCAAATCATCTAAAAGGCTCGCGCGTTTTCCAAGGCGCTTTTTTGGCGTTTATCTCACAAGACACGTTTAAAGAGGGAAAATGGGGTTGGGAATGGGAATGGGGGCGCACGCGAGCAAGGGGACGGGGTAGATCTTAAGGGTCTTTTGGTTCCAGCTACAGGCTTACTACAGGCTACAGGCATGGTATTCAGTAGGTCGGGTGTCAAAGTGTCAGCATCAGCGTCTCGGCTTGGGCGTTATTCGTTGACGGATGAGTCGAGGCGGAGGCAACGACGCAACACTATGCACGGCAGCAGGGCGAAGCGAGGGATGATGATGTCTGCGTCCTTAACAAGAAACGAAAAAAAAAAAGTTCAAAGTCAAATCAGGCTGACGCCAGAATCAAGCAACTCGATCCGAGACGGACGGATCAACATGTCTCTGACTGTCTCGCACCCTTACCTGTTGTAACTTGACCCTTAACTGTGCAGCACCAAGACTTAAAAGTACGTATCTTATACTGCAGTATGTACACCTGGAATATAGGAGAAACCTAACGCGCTCTCCTTCAGGGGAAAAAGGAAGTTCAACATACGAGGACTCCTCTAAAGTTAAGCCTCGTTTCTAAAGTGCTTGCACATCCTGACGTATAGAATTCTTTGTCTGTTGCGATTGGTGTTTCTGCAACATCTGACAGTGGCAGCACTTCTGCAAGCCTCTCTGCAAGCGTGCCGTACGACGCATACATTACTTAGCCGTCCCGAGTAATACATGACCGAGGTTACTGTTGTTGTTACTGTTACTGTTACTGTTACTTGCCGGCTGCTTTACAAGACAAGACAACTCCTTCCGAAGTCTTGCGGCTCTGTTCAAGATTCGATACTTTCAATCTCCACCGTTTCACGGGGATATGCGTAGGAGCAGCCGGTCTCTTGGATGAATAGAAGGGTCCGAAACATGCCAGGTCATTGTTTCATCTCTTTTGCCATCTCTGGGGAGACTGTAGCATCTCGAGAGGCAACTGAGTACGTATTTTAATATATCTCCATCATGAAGTCGCTGAGTCTGAGCCTGAGCCTGAGCCCAGAGTAAATCTAAAAGTGAATGCGGGGCAAAAGCCACTAGCTTACTGCAGTTGCAGGGATCTAGGCTTTAAATGGAAAAGTATTTCGAGGTTGAGGTTCAGGTCCACCGGGTTGAAGACGTCAGTGAGGGAGGGAGACTTGAAACTTGCAGCTCAGATGTAAGGAATTAATTGAGGCCAGAAGAGTTGGAGACGCGAGGTTGACGCGGTGATCGATCGGGTTTCCAGATATACGGTACATTATAGATTTGAGGCAGAAATATTGAATCTGGTCTGACCATTGACGCACGTTGAACGATAGGTAAAAAGCCACTTTTGCTAGGGACAAGGATCAACTTATCTGTACTTAGCCGAATCACATCACATCGCATCTCAGTCACAGTCCAGTAAAACTAAAGTCACGCTTTAAATCGCGAATCTGCCACGCTACATCGAAGTCGAGACTGAAGGCACTACTACTGAGTTGGCCGTTTGGTGTTAAATCGAAATTCAGGGACAGAGACTTTTGATACGCCAATGGTCCGTTCTCTTCAACTTCAGCCAGGAGGATCGACATGGGAAAAGTGGCTCATGCTCCGCGAGACGTGACTTGTGCTTGTGTCTATTGTTTTGTCTCTTCTCTAGCTGTCTGAAATTAGTATAGTCCTTGAAATCTTGTCTATAATTAATACAATGACAGATGAATTGCGGAGGAAACATTGAATATCATCTCAAACAGAGTATTCACTACGGATGATTTGCCTCCGGAGTTGATGTTCCTGGTGTGAGGGGTTTCTCAAGCCAAGAGATCTTCTAAACGAGCAAGTCAGAGTTTAAATCTTGGTTGAGTTTCTTGATAGTCCGTAACCGTCGTAGTAAAGGGCAACGGATGATTATCAGATGTGATTTGAAGCTATGGACGTCATGGACATGATATGACTTCTTCAACTCCAGCCTCTTGGCTAAAGGGACCCATACAAGTCATCATCAAGTGATGGATCTCATCCTGTATCCGTAACGAATGAGGCATTGCATACATGAATTAGAGGATCTACAAGCTGGCACACCACTTCATACGCCATCCATCCATTGCCACGGTTCCCGTAGCGCAAGTTTAGATCTTGAACTCGACCCTCCGCGTCGGGAACGGCCAGACCAGGGGATGCTAATGCTAATGCTAATCCTGATCCTGACTGATCATGATCCTGGACGTGGTTCCTGGGGCTACCCCTCACACTGGCGCCTGTATGTGAGAAGTGAGCAAGAACAAGTTTGATGACAGAAAAAGAAGAAAAAAAAGAAAGACAGGATAACCCATCGGCTATTGACGCCCAGAGACTTCAGGCTTGTCGAGAGCAACCATGAATTGCCTCACTTTCAAGATTAAACAGTCACCCTTGCCTTGATCAGTCCCCTTACTGTTACCGACTCATTGATTCAGCTGCAGGTTCATGTCTGTTACTGTCGATCCGATATCTGCCCATTGAGATATTTCTGTCAACTCAAACTGTTAACTTCCTCCTGCATACAAGTCTACAGGGTTCTTGGAGCCAACTAAACTTAGCTCGCCCTTCCCTTGAACCAACTTCCGTCTTTGCCTTTTACAGTGACAAGTCCACCACACCTCCCGTCTCGTTCGCCCAGCCACCTGGGTCCGGGCCCCAGAATGCGCTGAGCAGAGTAGGAAGATCGAGGTTGAAATGCGCGTCCAAGGCGTCTCATTGGCTGCTTGAGTCGTAGCAACTTGCGTACCCGTCGCGGGCGCGTTAACAACGTGTGCGTGAAGACGAGACGGATCTTTTAATAAAGAGAAAGGGGTGCTGCTGGACGTGTTCTGACTCTGACTCTGACGCTGACTCTAGTTTCCAATGTGTTACTTTCCGGCTTTCGGGCCCATTCGCTCTTTACGTGCCTTGTTGGCTTGGATCGTGTGCCCTTTTGCTCGGCGTATCTGTACCTTTGTGCCTGTCTGTAACTGTGCCTGTGCCTGTGCCTGTGCCTGGACCTAGACTCTACAGCTGATATTACTTGTTGCGAGTAAAAGAATGTGGAGGTTTCTTGACGATCCACGCCTGGCTGCAGATGGCACGCGAGTAAGAGCAAATGTTCCTGACTTTGGTGAAACTCTGAAGTGAAGCAAACAGGAGGAGTGTTCTCCTTACACCGAGTTGCGGTCCATTGATACGATATTACAGTGTGATAACTCAGAAACTGTGGCAGTGGCACCGAGTACAGAGCGGCTGAAATCATGTTTCACGGACGTTATCATGACTTGAATTGACTAAGAGTCGGTGGCATTGGCATTCGGAACGTAGTCTAGACGGGTCACAATGTTGGACCCTGAACAAACTCCGACATTCCTATGATGCCATCTTCAATCGAGAGTTTCACCTACAATGTCATCTCTGCAGAAGTCTGACTCGGTAGCGTTTCTCTCGGATTCTCGATCGTGAGGCCGTTTTCGCTCGTCGACTGGGCAACTTGTGGAGGATGTAGTAGGTAGAGTTTTTTCTTGTCTGCTCTAACCTCCACTGTGATAACTGATTGACACTCCTAAATGCACTTGCACAGCATCACTGCGTCATAATCTTCACAAAAGATCTCTTAGTCGGTATCCGCAGTTATGCTTGTGCCCCGGTTAACGCCTTATGCGTGCCATCCATCCATTTATACTTACACTACAAGCATAATGTACTACTCTACACCACACTACGGCTACGGCCTGGATCCCTCGGCGTGGGGAGCCTCTGCCTTTTTTTACCATGTGCGCGCGGCGTAGTGGTAGTGGAGAGGAGTGCCATTTTTTTTTCCCTTGCAGAAAAGGCGAGCATGGGATACGGATGGAAATGAAGAGAACGGGCATGGCAAGTTTTACGAAGATGGGCGTAAGTTTCGGTGAGGCCTATACTTGTATCCGCACTTTCAATTTGTTTGGGAGGGCCGTTTGGTGGTGTTGGTGATGTCCTTGAAACGCCAATGTGATGTGACATGATATAACTTACTACGGTTCAATCTAGAAATAGCCTATCCCTATCATGTAAATATCCACTGCACCGTACCAAGTTACTGGCCTCAGCTTCAGTCTCGTCTCCATGGTTGGCGCTATGTATAATGACGGTTGATATGGACCTGACACTACGCACCAACAAGGACTAAGTCGCCTCGTTACAATAATCACCACGTTTTATTACTGCATGTCAAAAAAAGTATCGCCAAGCACCTCCTTTTCCTACCCGTACTACGGAGTATCTGCACTGCTTGCTTACTTTACATGGATATGGGGGTCTCTAGGAAGACCCGAGATCGTCTTATGGAGTAACGGAGTATTACTATGAGAATGGGTCCCTGATGCCCGTAAGAGGTCCAACCGGATGCGCATCGGATGAATAGCGATAGTTTGCTTTTGAGTGGCGTATCGTGGTGGTACTGTAGACTCTGGCACTTGTTTGAGTCCCGATAATGATTGAGATGGTTATTTGTTTAAGGGGACTATTCAATGTCTGGAACACGCAGATGAGGCTTGACGATGAAGTCTGACAGCTCATATGAAGAAAGACAAAGACAGTCAAGTCATGATTATGCTTATGTACGGGATATGCGAATAGTGCCCATATTTGTGAATGGCGTCTTCAAAGTGGAGATCAAAGTTGACTACGACTCAGCGAATGATACTCCAAGCAAGGACAAAGCGGGCTTGGCAATCAGAGTCACCTCACCTCACCACAGACTCAGACTCAGATTTTAGATTTCAACGGATACTGCCTCCATGCTGATCTGTGATGCGAGCTGCAGGCATGGAACTGACTGACTAATGTACTGACTGACAATGACAACCCAACGTCTCACGACTTTTGGTACTGCTGTACTCTGTACCACGCCCGGGCCGTCACCCCTGAAGCCTGAACTGAACTGAACTGAACCTGAGCATGACCTTGACCTTGACCATGACTTGAACCAGGCAACGCGAGGTGCAGCGCAGTGCAGCACAGCACACTGCAAGGACCGCGCCGATGAACTAACACCACGGGACGGGAACCGCGATAAAAACTTGACGTTTCTAGCTAGAAAGCCGATAATCAATGGATGGATGGATGTATGCATATATCCAATGCATTGAATGTACAGATGACAGGCTGCACAGCACAACACAGCATAAAGACGGAAACCAGCCAATGAGAGAAGAGATATATCAACCTCTAATTCCAATCTAGCGGTTAAAAAAGCCCAAAGCTACAGCACCTCTAACGTTAGGAGGTTACCACGCTGTGGAGAAGTACAGTACTGTAATGCGAGGGAGAGAGCAAGGCGAAATGTATTCGTCTTCCTCACTGAAATCCATGCATGATTAATTGGCCTTGAAATGCAGAAGCGCGACATAGCCAAGTGATTGGTTCAAGTAGGGATGCGGCACTCAACTCAGCAGAACGCCCAACTACAGTACAGTACACTACTGTACTGTAACCAGTGGTTACCTCAATATTAACTGTAATTCAATTGCCATAGGTCAGGTCTAGGCTTTTTCAACGCCTCAAACCCCCTTCCGTCGTCTCCGGAGGGGATCCGGGGTTGTCTAAGATAAAAGTCAAGATTAGACTGAATCGAATCGATAGGTTACTTAGTATCAACTTACGAGCTCTCAGCTAGTATAGTATAGTCTCGTCGCGTATCGATGCTGAGGAACGAACGACACGGTTGTCGAGAAGACAAGACGGGACGAGACGAGACGCGATGATGGCTTCACGTTCCCGTCACCACTGTAAGCCTTGTGGATATCAGTAAGCGCAGCAGTAGCAGTAGGCTTGGTTCATAGGCTAACCGTCTACACGTTAAACTCGCACGCGGGTTACTTGTGCCGGGCAACGCAAAGCAACGCAACGCAACGCAAGACTCGTTACGGACGGCCCAGCCATTTGTTCGCCCATTGATGACGGTGTATTCTCACGTTGCTCCAAGTTACGACTCCATTCGAGTGCAGAAGCGCATGTCGTCTTGCAGCAAAGCAAAAAAAAAACTCTTTTGATCATGTCATGACTCTATCATTGGACCAGCATTTCCATGTTTTCAAGGTATTTTGCAACCGGAGCAACAGCGATTTTCTCTCAAGCTAGGCACATATCCGATGGGATGCTCTGACGGATAATACTCTATTTTACCTTTGCCTGCTATAATTGGAGCATTCGTCTCAAACCAGCCCCTGGTGCATCGCCTTATCTTGAAGATGGTGACTCGACAGTAAAGTATCTCATGATTTCTTGTTTCGTTTACATCAGACTAGGCAGTCTGACTGTTACAGCCAGTCAGTGCGTTGACACTGAATCAATATGACGGTTTCTTTTTACGAGGCCGGCCGGGCATCTGACCGAAGACAACCTAAATATTCAGTGTGTGTCTTGTCTTGGTTGGCATTAAAGACCTGCATGCTGTGCTGTATTTACTGTAGATGTGACGGTCCTCTACAGCTGGTGTCTGCCGACTCGCTGTGGTGAGCCTGCGCAGTGCTTCCTCAATGGGCCGCTTGGTCTTGAATGGACGTACAATGGTTATAAACAAGGACAATGGGCCGCCCTTATGTGACCCGTTTAAGCGACCATCACAAACAAACAAACAGAACAGAACCAAAAGATGCCGTGACTGCTTTTGACGGATACGGATACAGACCAGAACAGAGGGTTCATCCTACATTAAAGGCTGGTCGAGTATAGGATCATCTTGTCTTTAATCATTCGGCCGAGTGCATCGTGCTACCAAGAGATTGAGTGTTCAAAGAATACGCCAACCATTCCGCAGTGACTGTCGATGTAGTATATAATCCAAGATTGCTTGACTATCTTCATGATCAAGAAAATGTCTAGCAGCCATTGTTTCGCATCCTTGTACCAGACAAATGTCTCTGCTATTGAATCGGGATGAATAACCTCTAATGGTAGTTAATCATGATGAATCAATCCGATCAATGACCACCACCAAATAGATTGAGTAAAGTGCTTTTTATCGGCAAAAGTGTTTATGCTCTAAAGCCCGTCATCATCAAACAACGTTTCTTTTTCACTTTTGCATATTCATACATATTGCATCTTGAACTTTTTTACGTATGTAGGTCTCACACGCCCAGTCAGTCAAGTCAAGTCTCCATCTCCATATCCATCAGCGCGGATCCCTGCCTCTGCAATCAAAGCTAGGCCGTATTTTCCCAAGCCGAGAGACAAGAACACGCTACGACACGACACAATTGGCACAAAATCACCCAGGCCCAGCAGAGGCTCACACGCTTGATACACGCTTCACGTCGTTTCCAAGCCTTGGATCTTAGCTTATTAGCGTCCTCCTGCTGCTGCGCTGCTGCTAATGTATGTACGTATGTACATTGCCGTGCCTTGCACACCCCGTTTCTTGTGCTGTGCAGACCAGTTTGTGCTGTGCAGCAGAACATCCATTGCTTTCACACCCAGAAAGCCAAGCCCAAGCCCAAGCCCCCCTCCCCGCCTGCTCTCAAGCACAAGCTAAAGTCTGCTGCCTGCCTGCCTGCCTCCGAAGAAGCGCTCCTTGGTGAGGTCAAAGTAGCGTCAATCCAGCCCGCAAAAAGCGAAAAGCGAAAGCAGCAATAACCAGTGCAGAGAAGCTTTAGAGATTGAGATGAGACGATGCCCGATAAGTCGGTAAGGAGAAGTAAAAAGAGGGGGAAGCAGATGGCAAACGGGCTCCCTTTGTAAAGATAATAAAAAGCAATATGAGAGACCCTTATTGGATAGGTTATTGGTAACCATCAATCAAATCTGTAAAAGCAAATCGAAGCTTCCTTTTTCCTCTTCTCAGGTTTCGGTCGCGGACCAGGATTCGGTTTGATTTGGTCTGGTTTGACTGGTCGCTGGACTTCCTCCGCTTGGTGGATTGGAGATGGGATGTGGGTGTGCAACTCCTGGTGGCCTCCTCTCTCAGTCTCCAGTCTCCTCTCCAGCTCCTCCTCCTCTCGGGTCTCCTAAACAGGGGCCGGTTTAGGTACCTCCACCAAACTGTTAGGTTAGACTGACAGGTACCTGCCTGTAGCCTGGTCAGCGCACCTTTTGGAGGAGTAGCGTACCTGTAGCGCGTACCCGCAAGCGGTACCGTACCCGTGCTAGGAAACCAAGGAAGGTCAATTCAAGGTCAGGCAGCCCAGCCCAGCCCAGGTAAGAGCAAGAGGCAGGTAAGAAGCTCCTGCTCTGTAGTTCAGCAGCTACTAGCCTGCCTGAGGTGCATACATATTTACTTTTATGCTGCACCCCCAACATCCATCCATATCCTAGTACACACCTTGACCTTCACACCCCAGCAAGGATGGGTCCGTCCAATCCATCCATGGGATCCATGAATCTCGCTCTGCTCTGCATTACTACTGTCGAGTTAATGTACAGTTGGTTAAAACTACTCTACTCGCGTACCTCTCACCCAGTCCTTTTCCCTCTTCTCTATCCTCCTCCTACCTCTCTTCAACCTCCCTCCTCCCCTCCTCCTCTCGTTTTATTGATTCCCTCATTACTCTCATTTAGTCTTCAACTCTCCCGAGCAGGCCTGAAGACATAATTGAGAAGAGGCATAATCATCATTTCTCTCTCTCTCTCCATCACCCAACCACCCACTTCAAGGGCCTCTTTCGCTCAACAACTCTCCCTCCAGATTCCCGCCCTATTAAATAAAAGGACAGGAATAGGAAACCTTTCGAGCCTGTGAGACGAACCGGATCAGAATCAAGGAAACAAATAAGTGAATCAAGAAGACCTTTACTGGTATTTCACTATCTGTTTCCATTCTATTCCCACTGCCAATTTCTTCCCTCCAGCTTGATTGTCTGTAAAATTCCTCGGTTGCAATTCAAATCCACCAGGAATTCCAATCTCAATTCACTCCCTCTTTCGCTCCCGCCGCCGACGAAAAGCCTCCCATCGACGCGCCCGCTCCCTTGATTCACTTCATCGAAGCAACGAAGAACTAGTTCGCCAATCAAATTCCCCGTGACCCTTTGGACCACTAGGAAAGGAGAACTTCTACGACAAGTGACGATTGAACTGTTCCAGCTATCAGTCCATTACGCACGGCCGCAATCAATCAACCACCGACTCATTCGATTTTGACACTGCCAATTTTTCCGATAATCGAATTGTCCTGAAGCTCTGTTGGAGATTAGGTATGTGACTAAGTCGCTTTGCTGAGTCAATGCAAAGCATAAATCTGACGAGTATCTAACTTTCTGACAGCTGCATACCGCTCTCTTCTCAGCAACCTCGACGCTTCTTTCCTTCCTTCTTCCTTGAAGATTGCCCGTGGGAGACGTTAACTCGTTGTTTCCACTCAATTTCAGGGACTGTCTCATCTTCTCAACGAGTTCTGCCCAGCTCCCCGACCTGTGTCGGTAAGACTTACTCCTCCCCCCTCGATACCAAATTCGTGCCAGCCCAGCCTCCACTATCCACCAAGGCCTATCGCCCAAGGGATAAGACGTTGCAGCTGCAGACAACGTTTTTAAAGAGTGCAACCTTGGCAAAATCGAGATCCCACTAGCATAAACTTCATACTGACGCACATGCCGCATTAGAGCCCTTGAGTCGATTTCGTCTTTAAACGACCCCTTTTCCAATCCCTTTCCTTGCCTCCACTATCTGTCTAGCTACATGCTCCTGGCTTCTTCTTACCAGCCACGGTCACTCTTTTCGTTTTCTTGCACGTTCATTAATATCTTAATATCCTAATTCATCGGTTTGCATCACTCCTTATTGCATCCCGTAATCAACAATCATTCACTCTCTCAACTTCGAATTATCCGACCACAAGATTCCTGGCGAACCAACAGTCCCTCATTCGACATCAAGCCACAAAAGAACATTCCCGCTCATCAACGCCATCCACCGCCCAATATGGCTTACTCTCAACATGACGACACCTTTTTTGTCGAGTCCGATGAACCTCACCACAGAATCACAGCTCAAGAGGCAGCGAGGATGATGGCCCGCCAAAGACAAGACCTCATCGGCGTCGAACTCTCACGGTTAGCAGGTGACGAATACCTCGAGGATATCATGCAGCACATGCGCCAAATGGAGGTACGTACAGGAACTTACCTTGCGCGCCTCGTCCGCTAACAATTCACAGGACGAGACTCTACCTGACGCTTCCCTCATCGATATGCAACGCGAGATCCAATGGTTTATGCGCCCTTACCTGATCGACTTCCTTATCGAGGCCCACGCCGCCTTTGGCCTGCTACCCGAGACCCTCTTCCTGACCGTCAACCTACTGGACCGTTATTGCTCTAAGCGAGTCGTCTACAAGCAACATTACCAATTGGTTGGATGCGCCGCCCTACTCATTGCTGCCAAGTACGGAGACAAGAAGGACCGTGTTCCCCAGATTCACGAGCTCAACAACATGTGCTGCGGCCTCTACGATGCTGGCATGTTCACCCAAATGGAGATGCACGTCCTCAACACCCTCGATTGGATCATCGGACACCCTACTGTCGACTTCTTCTCTCAACTCATGGTGGCAGAGGAGGGTGACGATCAGGAGGTTGCGCACATGGCTGCTTACCTTTGCGAGATCGCTTTATACCACCGCGACTTCGTCTCCACCAAGCCTTCAGTCATGGCTCGATCTTCGCTTGCCCTCGCTCGGGCTATTCTCGGTCGCGCTGAAGTTAACGATGGAGGTTGGGACCAAACAGAGAACGTTACCTTGATCACACTATCACACCACCTTCACCAGCCTTCACCCACACTCGCCCGCAAGTACTCGACGACCGGTTTTTCTCGCGTATCTCAGAAGCTTGCCGAGTTCATGGCTGAGCAAGCTGCCATTGCCCGTCGAGCTGCCAGCGCCAACCCTGCGACCCCCCTAGCCGAGCCCATTAACAAGCACACGAGCAACATCTACAGCACCCCTTCAAAAGGGCACAGCGCGATGGGGTTCGATGGATACCTAACTCCCCCGATCACCCCGGACGGTAACACATTAATGGGCAACCACAACATGGTCAAGGAATCATACATCGTGCCTCCTCGATGCCCAGTCACCCCCACACCTCCTCACCATGCGGCAGTATATGGTCAACAACAGCAACAACAAAACCAATACGTCGGATACGTTAACCAGCATGGCATGAACCAATAATGCTCTTCATGACAAGATATTGAATCGACGATTCGACCTCGACGTTCACACATGTACATCACCGTGGCTTTCACACACTATCTTTTTTCCGACATTCTATTATTTGTTCGAAATCATTGCATGGTCGCACAACAGAATGATCTTTCACATATGTTTCTTGGCATTTAGCGACTTGTTTTCAATTTCTCTCTGCGATTCAACAACATTTTTATTTCTTCATCAACATCAAGTCTAGCGGCACCAAAAAAAGGAATACGCGGATCATACCCTTTTCATTTCAGCAATTTTCTGCATTTTATTTTACTAGGCTCCATACGACTTGCTCTCCCGGTGTGGAAGTAATCCGCATAACCCCAAGAGGTCCTACAAAATATGGGTCATCACTCGGGGTATACTGGTTGACGACATAGATTTACAGTTTGAGGAGCCTGGTCGACCTCGAGACGGATATCAGGGAACGAAAAAGAGACCGAGAATGCACCAACAAAAGGTCCCTCGCGGTGGATTAAAAAGGATACCCCCCGGATACGGGAAAGAGGCGGTCAGTGGACCGACCAGCTTTATTAAAACAGGGACGATGGTGTCTTGACCTCGGTCTGGTACGATGAGGCGAGCCTACTCTTCACGACGGCAGCACAGATACGCTGCATAATTCTTTCAGGAGGTGTACTGGGGACCACGGAGAACTCGGTTGGGAAAGCCTACTGGTCGTTGGTCTCGGGGGAGGGGATTTTGGCATTTAATGATGCCTTTGGTTGGATTTACGAAGCTTGGACTAGCTATAGTTCCTCTCTTCAAAAGCTACCCCCATCCTGTGTATAGGTAGTTGTACGTAACAAAGACAGGCACAAAAAAAGAAGTAAAAATTCTTTAACTTTGAACTGTTCCAAATCGTATTCATTTCTCCAATTCTTTATTCTTCATACTTCATTCCTATCTATGGTAATCTTGGGATGATTCTCCGTGTATCACCGCTTCTCGATCGATTGTTTCATGTGACCTTGGTTAAATGCAGCCCATCCGTCATTGTCGGCGTTTTCAGGTTCAGCCGCTTTTCTGTGACTCTATTTGACTCTCCTCTCTTTGAGTCTGAATTTTGTGTTCACTTTTTTTGCTAGGCAGAACGAGTCTAGATCGTCGATGCACGGAGTGGAGGTTGGGAAGGCGAGTTTGACGTCAGGGAAATTTCCCATTTCCACTGTGGGGAGGGAGGTTGTAATTTCGGAAGAGACGCCAGCTGGAGCTTTTCCTTTTCCCTCTTGTCCCTTTTTCCCTAACGGCGGTCCAACCCACAGAACCCCTGACTAGGAGTCGCACATGCATAGAACTACTGATGTAGGGCATACATATAATTAGCATATTGAATAACGACTGGTTCTGCGCTTTTCGGGTCTACAGTAAGGGAGGTTCATAAGGTTATGGTTAGGTCGTATTGGTATGGGTTTATGCGTCGCTAGTACCCCTGATAATATGCATGTTGGCATTTAACGATGCAGCGATGATCTGCTAATCTTGATTATAGAACCACTCTTTCATCCTATGGCCTTCATTCCTGAGTCGTGATAAGGTGTGGTGGTGAGAGTGATCACATTACCAGGAGGCTTGGACCTTTCGCATTCCTATGAACCCCAGTTTCCTGGATTACGGGTTTTTCTGACAGAGGCGGTAGTTGTTATATGCATGTCTCATGAGTCGGAAGAGACGATTCAGGTTGTTGGTTCGTCGATGTTTGATGTGTAAGTAGTGGTGAGTTATGTTATAGAGTATTGTTCTGGTAGTCTTTCCGAGACAGGGCACTGATTCCGAATAACTGACCTTGACGATCCTCATAGCTGAGGATCATTCGGTTACGCTCGCGAAACCGGTTGTGCGTTTTTTTGTCTTGGTTTTCATCTAGTGGCATATCACCCGTCAAGCTAGCAAAGGCCTCTGCAGGAACCCGTGAGATGGTGTAAGTCTACAAAAATGCTCACAACACACTTTGTTAAGTGGGCAAACTTCCGGACTCCTGTTTTAGAACAAATAGTTCAATAGCGCATAACAGTGCAGAAGGTTAAAAAGATGAGATGAAGCACTGATACATGCGTAAGGGAGTCTTGACCGCATTGACGAGGCGCGCATGTAGGGTAGCAATATTGACTCGGCCGAGAGCGAACCAAGCAAATTAGCACTCCACTGCGGGAAACTGCATGGCTGGGACGGAAATTAGTTCGTGAACTGGACGGGAAAGATACGACGATAGAGTACACCGTCTTTTCATAGATTGTGCAGTAAGGTAAGGAGATAGATGTCGCTTAGAAGGAAGGGGTATGTAGTCGGTGACGCCACAGTTAGCCACGTTGGATATGCTCTGTGGCTGGTGAGCATAGATGGAGTTATGCTTTGGCCGTTGAGACTCTTATTCGCTGGCTGTTTTATGCAAGGTTTATATGAACAAGGACGCCTATGAGAAGGCAAACTCACCACATTCACCAGGGCGACTCCTTACAATGAGAAGTAATAGATCACCAGTGATGTAATTGGTAGGTATTGGGAGTAGACACAAAAAGGAAGGAACCACTGTAGAGGCTGTCGTTAGGCCACTGTTAAACTCAGTCAAGAGGGCAACTCCCCTTTGTAGCTAGAAGGAAAGAATCAACTCGCTTCTTACATGTTCCACCCCGTAGGTACTTTGTGTACTATTATCATGATCACCTATACTGAAAACGAAGTAGAGACAACCGAACCCTTTCATAGGATGTCTTTGTCATGAAATATCTATTTCTTTGGCAAAATTATTGGTGCCAGAGCAGGCAACGCCCGTCAATCCCACCAATTCGAAGGAGTCAAACACCTCGATATGCGATGGCATATGAGGATGCGTAAATTCTTTACCCCAGGCAACGAACCATCGTCTTGCCGACACTGTCGAGCCCTACTAGCCACTATACAAGAGGGCGAGACCCAATGATACTCGAGAATGTTATGAACGAGAGCTTGATCTTGGTCCCAAGAAGAAATCACTTGATCACGGCACATCAGCCCTATGTCAATACTTACAATCAGTGGCTTTCCACATAGACAGCCAACCCAGATGTTCTGATATCTCCAGAACAGACAATGAATGATACAACATATAACAACAGAATAATTGATGCTGAGCTATAACCCTTGCATTAGATATTATTCCACTATCAATGTCAACAAATGGGAACACACTATCTAAAGGCTGCCCAAAGGTGCGGACACATGACAGCAAACATCTCTCGTTCACTCCTAAGGTTAAAGGTTGACGAGAGTAGCATTCAAGTTCTCTAAGCTTTAGGGTGTTAAAATAAAGTAATATAAGTCCTTGTCTAAACTAGCATAAGGTGACCAAACTATTTCATTCCTTATGCTCTCGGCAGCCAATTCTTCTGACATTATAACGGTTTATAACTTTCCTGTTACCCAGTACCTCTAGGTTAGATATCTCAACTTGGTGGTATATGTCGTTAATGATATTAGTAATCAACATCAGGGATTATCAGCCAATCATAATCCCCGAACGCTTTTGAGAAGCAACACCACGCCTTGCAGCATAGCCTCCAACTTTCTCGATATCTCTTCCTCAAAGACAACCACACTTATATACACCAGCCATGTCAGTCACTTTACACACGTCGCACGGCGACATCAAAGTCGAAATATACTGCGAAAGCGTCCCCAAAACTGCAGAGGTTCGTAAAAAACACCACTCTCCTGACTGCACCTTGACTAACACCTCCCAGAACTTCCTCGCCCTCTGCGCTACAGGCTATTACGACCAATCTCCCTTCCACCGCGTCATCCCCAAGTTCATGGCCCAAACCGGCGCCCCCGCAACACCGAACCCTCCTGAGAACCCGAAGGGCGGACGTAGTATCTGGGGAGGCGCATTCGAGGACGAGATTCGACCTGCGCTGCGACACAGCGCGCGAGGCGTGCTTTCAATGGCTAACAAGGGACCTGGGACGAACGGATCGCAATTCTTTATTACGTTCGACAAAGCGCCGCATCTGGACGGGCTGAACACGGTGTTTGGACGCGTGATTGGAGATGAGGGTCTGGCGACGTTGGCCAAGATGGAAGGTGTTGAAGTTGATCGGAAGAACAGACCAAAGGAACCTGTTCGAATCGAAAATGTGACGATTCATGCCAATCCTCTTGCTGGTTGAGATCATGCTGCTTCTCTAAGTTCCCTAACAACATGGTCATTCTGGAATGGCCTTCCAAAAGCAATCCTGTCCCACCGCCGAATCACAAGAATCGCACCACTGAGGTCAGACTGATGGCTTAAGATTCGACGAGAGATTCCACAAAACTGCTAAAGAGTATATATTCGCACTGCCCACGACCTGGATCTGGATCTGACTTGATTTTGTAGTGGAACATGTACTAATTTGTCCTGCCAGGAACATGTCCAGACTCACGGACGACTTGAGTACCTTGGTACGCTGCTAAGCTGGTCTATGCAGTCACGAATGATCACTTTTACTCAAGCAGATACGTGGACGCTGCCTGGCTTCAGTAGGTAGATTATCTATACCCAGGGGGAAAAATGTATTCTGTTGCCTTTGCTATGCATCCCTCGCCACTAGCGTCCCCTGTGTATCTCTGTTTCGCCTGCGAATGTACTGTTGTCGGAAGGATTCAATCTTCCTCATGAAGACATCCCACCTGCTGCGCTTGGCCTCGGCTTCACAAATACTGAATTCACGATAAAAAAAAAAGTCGATCACGAATTTCTTCGCGACGTATCTTCCCGAGCCGCTTGACAACTCTGACCCCATTAATTCGTTCATCAGAAAGGAGGAAGCATCGGCGTCTTGAGGGTTCAAAGGGTTCAATAGTCTCAATGACATACCCGACCCTGGGTTGGGTTTGAACCATAAGGTCATGACGTCCATAATTGAAGGATGCTGTAGTCGACAAATTCTCGGGATAATTGTATGCGAAACCCAGTGGGAGCAGTTCCCCAACAACCACGCCTAGTTCAATCCTATAGGTACCGGTAACATTAGTTTCCCAAGTATCATGTTGCAAGGTCATTCATTTACTCACTCCTTGGCATCCTCCACTCGAAGGTCCTAGCCCGAGAAGATCGGTTGTTCTATCATGAGGCTTGCCAGCTCGGATTCGGTTCTCAAGACTTTGGTGTCGAGGCGCATGCGGATTACTTGTTCCTGTATGCGAATTGGCTTTCCCGTATCGTAGACTGTACCGGCCCAGTTAAATGCGAAGTCGGTCATGTTGTTACGAATAATGCGTACTACCTAAGTAAGTATTAGAAAATAACAACAAAATCGTTGAGAGCCGGACGCTGAGAGCATAAGAGACGAAATGATTTGGTCATCTTAGGCAGGTTTAGACTTGCACTTTAGGCTGCTCTTTCCTTTGCAGACTTGCACTTAGGCTGCTCTTTCCTTTGCAGCATAAGTCTTAGGGGACAAGATCACAGTATATGGATGCTTTGTACAGACGATCAGCTCAATTGCAATTTTTATTTCTCACACATTCAATCTCAACTACTCACTAGGCCTCTATTTCCACCTCAACAAATTCTCCCCAGTTAAGGAGCTCCTGCTCATCATCCTCAACCTTACCCTCAAAGCAGTAGGGAATATCCTCATCCTCCATGGCCACATAAATCACATCCTGCCATCCTTTCTCGCCGATCCTGTTCACCAACTTCGAGACCTCGCGTGCCGAGCAAGCGTTGAGGTTGCGGGCGGCGGATACGATGTACTTACCGTCCTTGAAATCTCGAGTGAGGACGTAGGCTTTCTGCTTGGGGTGATAGGCAGGGAGCTTGTGGGCACCGAGCTCTGGGCTTTGGCCGTCGCAGATGACAGAGTGCAGAAACTCCCATCCCTTAGGACCATCGTTGGCGAGACGGGACTGCAAAGTGGTTTTCCATGCTGCGCGACGGCGAGCTTTACCCTGCTCTCGCTCTTCCATCACGGCCATGACGTTGAAGCAGGCTGCATAAGGTCCTTCGTAGTCGCGGCAGGGGGGAGGAGTCATCTTACCTTCAAGAATCATATTCGTCTTCCAGCGATCCGCGATAGTCTTACTGTCGATTTCTCCATCTCCAATCCCAGGAACAAGAAGACGCATCTCGTCCATTGTGTACATCGGCGAGTCACACGACGATGCACTCTCAGGAGAGTCAGGGGGAGAAGACTCAGAGGAAGAATACTCAGGGGAACTCAGTGCCTGACCTCGAGGGTTAGATGAGTTAGTCAACGTCCACTCACCCTTGATAGCACCAGTGCTTTGAGAAATCCTGTTGACCCTGTTAGCACGTCGCTTTGGCCGAAGCTCATGTTTCCACTTGGACAGGTCCTCGATGTTGAGACGGTAGATGCGGCGCCCTGCGCCTGCTTCGTTTCTCAGAGGCATGAAAATCTTGAACCCCCAGGGTGAGACATGCTCTCCAGGAGCGTCGGAACATTGCTGGGAGAACTGATTGCCCGGAAGGGGCTTCGTAATGAGGGGAGTTGATCGCTTCATGTTGCTGAGCATTGTTGGTTAGTTATACTTACCTATCGTCTAGACCGGCCGACGATGTTATTCAGTAAAGAGAAACTTGATTTCAGCAAGCCAGAAGCTGTGAGTTGTGTCTGAGAAGTTGATGAGCAGAGACATCAGGGAAGGAGACCCCTTTAAATATGTAAATAGCATTTCAGCACGGGAACCAGACTGAAGACAATAGCTTTGTTCAAATACTAAAGTCGAACACATACATCAATGTTCGAACAACGATACTGGGCAACAACGTAACAGCTCAATGTGGAACTGATATAACGAACAAAGGTGACATTAACGAGCAGTGTACACGGAACGAACTGAAGGGATGTGCGTGTTGAAGGAAAGGTGGAAAATACAGGAGATGAATCTTTGCTTCGTTGGGTAAAGTCAGGAGACAGAAGCCTAGACTTGGGAGAAGAACATGCAACATCACAAACTCAAGTAAATATATTGTCTCTTATGTTCTGCTTTTACTACTCTAAGAATATACAACTTTATGTACCTCTAATCCAAAACGCCCAAATTGCTAGATAGATCACCAAGACAACAAGATGCCCAAGTACAGATTTTAAAAGTGGGATTATTAATCGTGCTAAATCGCATACATCATATCATAAGGCGCGCGAACGCAACCCTTACTAGTTTCTGGTTCTGGTTTTGGTTTCTGGAGCTCCTATATCCTGCCGGTGCACCTTGAACGCTTCCCGGGTTCTTCACCCACGGGTTTCTATAGCTCTTTTTTTAAATTTCCTCCTTCTTCCTCTTGAAAAAGCAACAATCGAGTAACAGTACCAAAACGCTGACTCCAAAGCATGTCTTGCCCCCCTTGTCTGCCTTCACCGATTGTATTTCGCCTTGAAATGTGTTGATTGCAGTAAATCACCCCTGAGGGGATTCCAAAAAGTGTTGGTGTACAGTGTACGTGGTGGTAATAAATACGACGAAAGACCCAGTGGGTTTGCCCCTCTTGGTCATGATGCGGGCCATCTACAGGATGGACTAGGCCACGCGCTGTCGTTTGGTCCCTCGATCGGGAGTGTGTTCTAGCCGTAAATCATCACGGAGAATTTCTTCTGTGCCCGCGGGACTAGGAGTATTGGTATGACTCATATGAGGCATAACATGCCCTGAGTGCAGTGATGCTTGGTTTGGTTGGTTTGAATCAGTGTCTATAGCAAAATTGAAATCATTGCCATCAGTGAACTGGTTGATATCAAAGTACTGGCCAAAATCTGGTGTGTTAGGGTCAAAGTATGCCCCCGCATCATCACCAATGCCGGGGACTTGTCCAGAAGGACTCAGCGGCCCAAGCATATTACTGAGCTCATGGATCTTATTGTCCTGTTCACTCTGAAGGCGCTGAAGTTGGTCCAAATCGATTTGGTTGGAGTTGATCTCGTTAATAGAAGGCGGCGCCATTGGTGGTCCCATGATGGGGGAGAGTGAGGGAGGTGGGTTGGATTCGGTTGGTGGGGGTGAGACGGAGGCAGAGGGAGGCATGGTGGGCATGGCCATGTTGGAATTGGACGTTGGGACTTGTGCAGCAGCAGGAGTTGGTGTGGCGGAAGCAGGAGTTTGGGGAGCGGGAGTTGACCTGACTGAAGGAGCACTAGACGACTGTCCAGCCATGAAGTTGACCATGTTTCGTTGAGCATTGCTCAATGCATTCGGCGCGTTGGCTACCAAATCTGCTACGTCGGGAATGTCCACACCATTGCCGTTGTTGTGTTCCTGGATGAGACTCATCATGCGTTGTGAGGGGTTTTCCTCAAGCTCTTGACGGAGGTTGGGAGAGTTTGTGTCGCTAGGGGAGTTGTCATGGAGTTCTGTAACATGACCCATTTCAGGGTTATGGTTATGATGGTTGGCAGACTGATAGCCCGCGCTGGTAGGGGTAGAACGGCTCGGAGTTGAAGTTGATCTGACTGTCTGGGCGCGATTATTCTGATGAGGTGCTGGTAAAAGTCCCCTGGCCTTCTTGCCGGGTGTTCCATATGAGTTGGGATTCATCTGTTGGACATAATCACCCAGCTCAAACACACTTCCATGCTGTGTAGACTGCTGGTTCTGATTCGTAATCATCGAGATGATGTCGCCAACGTTCTGCGAGTTGCCCTGATCTTCCAATGTTTTCCGGAAGACATTGGCAAGGAAGCTAAGGATCGCGTTGATGGAGTTTTGGTGGCGGTCGTGCTGGTTTTGGAACATCATGGCCTGGTTGTAGAGCTCAGTGTTGTTCCGTTGTAGGCGAGTTATTGCCGTAAGAATGAGCCTCTGCTGCTCCCTGACCCTGCTCAACTCTTCCCGTATGAGGGACATCTCTTTCTTAGGCGGTGCCTGAGATTCACCAGCTGGTAGTGGTCGGGGAGGTTGAGCAGCAGAAGGTCCCAATCCAGATGCAAGCACCTCCTCGTTAACAGCCTCGTCTTCACTGTCATTCTCCCCTTCAGCGCCCTTGGCACCCTTCTTTGCTTTGCTGCCACTTTTAGGCTTGTTGATCAGCCACAGAAGGTTGGGATGGCCTCGTCGGAAATAAGGGTTGGAGTATTCGCTTGGACTCTTGTTCTTGCGCTCACTGGCTCGCATAGAGTTGTCCGATAGCCCAACGCGTTTATGGAAACCATACATGTTGAGCTGTCGAACAAAAGAAGCATAGTTGTTGTGTTTGAAAAGTTCTGGAATCAGGGTCTTGGCAAATTCGTCCTCGTCCAACACGATGAACGAATCTCCCTTTTCTGACCATCGGATCAGTTCTTCATTTTTGCGCTGCTCGAGGAAACTTTATGTGGTTAGCTTGTATCTTTCAGTCTGCTAGGCATGCAAACTTACCTGCTCAATTTTTGAACAAAGGGCGGTATCTGCTTGCGCTTAGATGTGGCCTCCCTCTTTGCCTTCTGAGCCCTCTCCTCCAACACCTCGATATTGTCCTGTTCGTTCAGGTTTTCAAGATTTCCCTGAAGCAGTGCGTTGTCGTCACCACCGTAGTTTCCCCATGGCTCAACTGTCCCATCAAAATTTCGTGAATTGGTCGGAACAAGCGCATTATTCATTTGCCGTCGCGCAATCGTGTTTGATGGAGTCGGCGCAGGTTGTGAGTATTGCTGCTGTGCCGGAACTATGTGACCATACGAGTTGCCCACATGCGAACTTCCATCCACGATACCGTCCGTACCATTCATGAAGTTTGAAGGGTCAGCCATGCCATTCCAACGCAATCCCTGATTGCCCACCGCGTTCCCTGTGTTATATTGTTGATGCATTTGCTGTGGTATGGGCACCACAGGCGATGCTCCTGGTGCTGCTCGTTTTCTAGAATTGGGTACAGACATGGAAAATATTTCGAAAGTTTGGCGCTTCTCTAGAAGCGGTGAGTTTGGTTTGGGGTGGATTGGCTATGTCGATGCCTAATCCAGTTGGGTATGATTTCGAGATTTCGAGGGTGTTGTTCTCGGGGGAGGTGTCGCCTTGACAGTAGTCGATTTCACGTAATGATTGCCTTGGAAAGGTGGGTAAATCGGGGAGGGTAAATTTGTGATTTATTAACAATTCTGCCCGAGATTGCGCAAAGTAAATCGTGGTAAGCGGTCGTCTCGAGGTTGTAATGAGAAACACGATAGGCGTGACTGAGAGTTAAAGTAGCGAAGAACCGCGTGTGCGCGCGGGAAGTTAAAGTGGAAAGTGCTATCGCAAAGGCCACAGCACAGTTCTAGTAGATTGTGTTTGAGCGGCGCGGCGCAGCCTTGTAAATCCGATCGCGGAAGATGATGATGAGGGTTTTCTCTCTTAAAACTTAAGACAACCACGCGCCTGCTCTACCTCGTGTACGGAGCTCGCGGTGGTGATGCCTTAAAGCAATAGTGAGTTGCGAAGCGCGTCTGGAGATTGAAGAAGAAGAGACTGAGTGGGAAAGCCAGACTGCGGTTTGAGAGGTTGTGGGCCTTGGTCTATATAGATCAAGGGTGATAAGAGTTGGTGGGCGGCGTGCCCATTCTGAAACCGTACTGTAGAGCAATAGGCGATGCACAGGCCGACAAGTACCGATGTTGCGATTCCCAATAGGCAATAATAGGCAGTTAGTCCAGTGGTGCAGTTTCGTGACGGTGATGATGCTGAAGTTGACGGTCGCTGCGATTATGGGTCTTCCGGAGCATTTGGAGCGAGCGGATCAAGTGTCAAATATTTTTGGACCAATCAGATGAAAGGTATCAGCATGGGCCTCTCGTCTTCACGTGATGATAAGGAGAGATCTCTCGATCTACTTGAACGTTGAAGAAAAGCCACCAGTTTCAAGCCATTGATGACGTTGAAGCACTTGACTGGTTCATTAGCTACCGAAATTAACAATGTCTTAAATATTTATATATAAGAAGAAAAAAAAAAGCACCTCATTTGTTTTACAGCTCACGATAATTGTGACCTCAACTCTTCTTCATAATCAATCACTCTCATCATCATCACCGATCGATCGGCATGATCTCGCTAATGTGGGGACGGCAGTTACAATTCATAATGTCACTTTTCTTCAGCGGACAAGCATGGGCGTCGTCCCATGTCAGGTCAGACCAGCGACCGGGTAGCATTACCTGAGGAGGGGCATAGAATGCAAGCTGGCTGCAGGCCCATAAGGACATGGACATGGACATGGACTCGATGCTTCTATGCTGGGTATCGTAGACTAACTATCCCCAATGTGGCTATAAGCTGAACTGCCAACAACGGGTTTAACACAACTCAAACTATCTGACTGATACTCTCCGTTCATTTTGCTCCGCGTCCTGCAAGCGAGGCGGCTTGTGCCATCTTGGCGTTCCTTGCTGCATCTCGTGCTTGATCCCACGCTCGACCCGAATTCCCTTGTCGCGCATCCCTGGCCGCCTTCTTCTCATCCTTGAGAGTCCGAGCCTTCTCGCGTGGATCAATCACAACGAGCTCTTCCTCCGCCTTTCTACGGTTGTTTAGGTCCTTACCCAGTTTATCCGCGGCAAAGCTCAGAGAATGCGACATCCAGCCCTCGTCGTCGCTCTCCTCCTTCTCTTGTTTGTCCCATGACGTGCAGCTTTGGCAATTTGCGATGAAGTGCAGATCACACAACTCAGCTTCTTCATCTGCAGCTTGCGTGTCTCCTTCTTCCTTGGCAGCTCCCCGGGCCGACGGTTCGTTATCTTTCTCCGGAGGCGCCTTCCCCAGCCTTGACTGGAACGCTTGTATACTACGAAGCATTTTAGGGTCCTCGCTTGCCTTTCCTCGCTTTCTTGCTCCTTTGACTGATGTCTCTGGAATCATGGATTCCAGTGTAGACTTCTTCTTTTCCTTCACAGGCTCGTCTTGGTGAACCATCCGTCGCATAGACGCCTTGAGCGCAGCCATTTCTTCGTTGGCTCGCTCCAATGCTGTCTTACGGGGGGCTTCCGGCTCCGGTGATTCGTCCTCCATCTCCATCTTGACAGGTGGGGCTGGCTTTCGGCGAACCTCCTTGGGTGGCTCACTGGGGATGGCCTGATCCGAATCCTTATCTTTGTCTTCATCTGCGATCACCGGTCGCTTTTCCGATGCTGGCTCTTTCTTGTCTTTGGTCTTGGTTTTTGTTGGCTTGCTGGGAACATCATTTTCCTCCGGAACTTCCATAACGATCCTGGTATCAAATTTCTTTTTCTTCAGCACTGGCATGTCGTCGTCCCCTTCGTCGTCCCCAAAGCTCAGTAGTTGTTTCCCGCCTTTTCGCTTTTTCTTCTTATCTTTAGTAGTAGTTGGGTTGGACGGTGCTTGAGTGGCAACCCGAGATCGCTTCTTCATATCCTCGAATGGGTTTACCAAGATCTCTATACGCTCGATCTTGACTGGGTAGGTTGGTCGCTCCGTGGCTTCGTCCACCTCTGCCTCGCCCATTTTAGCCAAGTTGTAAATCGTATCGCCAGCAATTCGTCCAAACATGGTGTTCTTTCCGTTCAATTCCTCGGACTTGTCCAGAGTAAAGAAGAATTGACTTCCGTTTGTATCGGGACGCGACTCGTTCGCGGAACCAAGTAGACCTCGACGATTAAATTTGAGTCGAGAGTGGAATTCATCCTTGAAATTGATTCCTGTTGGTCCTGCATTCTTTCCCATTCGCTGATCCATGGGCCAAGGATCCAAGTCGCCGCTGAATGCGCCTCCATCGTATATCGACTCTCCGCCGTTGCCAGTACCAGTGGGATCACCACCTTGTAGAATGAAACCAGGAACCAATCGATGGAATATCGTGTTGTCGTAGTAGCCATCCAGGGCTAATTGCAGGAAGTTGCGACATGTCAACGGTGTTTGTTTGGCGAATAGCTCGACCGAGAGTTCGCCTCGGGTGGTGTGAATGATGACGGATCCCGTCGGTTGCGGCTCGAGATTGTAGATCGCCGACATTTCGACTCTCTTGAACTGTGATGATGGAGAAGCTGAAGTTTTTTGTTGTTGTTAGAAAAGAAGACGCGTGCAATGAAGAAAGTTGAATGAGGTTGGAACGCTAAGAGCTTGGCCTGCTAAAGTTAGCTGCATGGATCCACAGAGTGTTATCGATAAGGCCACTGACGGCATCGATAGATTCGAGCTAAACACCAACGACATATCACCAACAGTAACAGACAGTTCAATGAACTGCCTCGGAAAGAATTGAATAAAATGTCAACGCGCTCAGCAATAACTTCTTATGGTGTAGGCAGTATTACGTTTAAGTCGCATGTACTTGATCGGTAGATTTAACATCCCGGTAGCAGCCTTACAAACAAACTTAGATGGAGAACGCTGGAGCTAGGAACACTCAGAACCAACATACCGGCGCAGAGAACAACATAGTCAGCGACGCTGTATCATATAGCAAATTCATTGAACATGTATGGTCTTTGTGATCACAGTAGTCACTCTCCTATCACGTTGAAGCACGATGATAAGCAGAACAAGCCTTGTCGGCTTTATACGATTGACGAAGTGACCATCTTCCATATTCTGCCGCCCTCCGTCTTAAAAATAAGTACTAAATAGCACAGGACTATTCAGACTGATTCAATGCCTGTGCGCTATCAGTACCATATCGGTCTTCATTTATCTAAATATTCTGTTCATCTGTTTTAATATTAAACGCTTACAAGCTAGACGGCATGCTTCCATGGGCACTTCGAATACCTATACCTACCTTACTTAAAGGCTCAACTACTAAGAGGCTGGAAGGCTACTATAGATATACAGACTTAGAAGCACAAAGGCACAAGCATGAAGGCTCAAGCCGGTATTTATGTTTGCACCGCGCGGTAAGAGTACCAATATCTGGCACTGCTCTGACAGTGAATTACCATCAAACGGAGTCCCTAATTCATTACCGTAACTAGTAGCCAGGTGGATAGTAGAAGAATTATCTTCTAAGACTTAGGCTATTATAATAAAGTAGCCTAAGTGTTAGTCTAAGCTGGCATAAAGTGACCGAATTAGTTCATCTCTTATGCCTGCCAATCCATCTGCCACCATAAAGGAAGCACTGCTGGGCAGTGCCACAAAAATTGAATAATGGGCAAGCAGGCAGATTGGATGTTTTCTCTGCACCTGCCTCTGCATAAAGAAATCTCTCCTCCGCCCGCATTCTCAACTTCCCTTCCTTTCTTCAATACCGCATCTTCATCGCGGTATCCTGCCGAGTCTCTTCGTCTTGCATTCATCTGCCTTACAGACTTGGGGGCACAGACTTTCGCATCTTCATCCAACACTTCCTTCTCATCTACCTACCCGTCACGGCGCCAGCAAAGAAACGTCCCACTCTCTCAAATCTAGGACGATGAACAAGATCCCACAGGAATGCCGAGATATTATCGGTTCGTTCCTCAGAAAACGGGACCATTCAAACCTTGCATTAGTATCGAAAAGTTTCTACGGCTACTTCAGCACCGCGAATTGGAGATCCGTCAACCTTCGAGGCACACCAGAGAAGCTCTATCAAATGTTGGGGTTCTTCCTGGACGAAAAGTACACCACAAAGCACTCTCTTATCAAGTAGGCACTTCAAATACTGCTTCTAAAGCGCCGATGGCTACTAATCCCTTGATATAGATCTGCTTGGATGATCGTAGATTCCTACCATTTGGGACCCGAGGCACCCGTTGGCCTCGCTACGCGCATCGCGGACAGCCTCTCGCGTATGACCTGTGTCAGATTCCTTTCGCTACATATGATCGTCAAAGAATCCGGTTTTGATTTTGCAGAATTCGCCCGTGGCATGGCTGCAGCCCCTCGATGGGATAAACTCAGATATATCGTGCTGGACTGCGATGACGGTATCGCCGCTGCTGTCCTCGATCGATGCGAACTTGATGTCATGGACCACATAACGCTTACTGATTGGTGCTTCCGCGACGAAGACGAAGACCAGATTTACGAAGCTCTCAAGTCTAGATACTCAGCCCAGCCGCATTTGCTCAAATCGCTCCAGATAAACTTCCCTTATCAGGAGTCTGACAACGGAACATGGGACTTGATTCATGAGCAAGTACTAGGAGTGCATCAGGTCATTGAGGACTTTCCTGCGCTCGATCATCTGCGAATCGGTAATGAGGCATCCAAGAACAATAAACCAACATCCGATGACTCAAGTTGGCAGGAATTTGTAAGTGACTACTAACTGGATGAGCAGAAAGGCTGTTTCCCCAAGGTCAAGGGCGCCATAATAAAGTAGCCTAAGCTAGCATAAAGAGTCTAAATTATTTGATCTCTTAGGACCTTGGCGGCCAATCTTTCTCATACCTTTGACGAGTGGCCAGCCTCGCTCTGCTGCCATGAGATACTTGACTAACCATTTGAACTAGGACGGTGAAATCGAGGAACTCTGCAAGGCTTTAAACAATTCCACCCTCAAAGAGTTCTCTATCGAGATCAACAGGAGCCTTGTTGACTATGAGTTTGTTGCACGAGGCTTGCAAGAAATCCTTCCCAACGACTACCTAGATTATTTCGACAATGACTACTACCTCGATGACATCGACGATGACATCGCAGTTGCGATTGATAACTGGTTCCTTCAACTTGCCAAAAGGACTGGTATCGCTTGTCCGCACTTTCGTGCAGTTACGATAACCTACGGAGACAACGATGAGGCATATTTCGAACGTATCGGCGACATGACGTTCGAGTATATACAGCGTGGGAATCTAGAGATATGGCCGGGAGATGGAGGTCTGTGTGAGTGAGTGAGAGACGGGGTTGTGCTCCTATCTGCTGGGATGGCCACCGAGTTGTATGAAAAGTTTGTTGCATGGACAGAAAACTGCGTAGGTCTTGTTTTGCTATGTACGAAAAGGGTTGAAAAAAGGCAAGATGTTCGGATAGTCATGATGGTATCAGAAGAACTGGCCGCTGGAGGCACAAGAGACGAAACAATCTAGTCACTTTATGCTAGCTTAGACCAGCAGTTAGACTAGTTTATTATGATAGCCTAAGTATTAGGGAACAATTCTTCTGTTACCCACCTGATGGTGCAGAATATGCAAAAATATATGTTTGATGAGACTGGGACTCGAACCCAGGAGGATTGCTCCACCAGGAAATTGGTGTTAAGGTTAACCTTAACCTGGCGCCATAACCAACTCGGCCATCTCACCGAAGGTCGCAAGTGATCTGTAGACCCGCTTGGTGAACTGCGAGTCTTTTAGCCAGTAGATAACCGCTGAGACTAAAATTGTGAGTGAAAAAATGAATCGTAGAAATGTTTCCTTCTTGCTTTGTGTTGCAGATGATGATATGGACTTGAGGTTATTCTTGATGTTTCAGCTCAACGCCGGTATGTGCATGTCTCAGGCCTTGCAGTAGCGAGTTAGATTTTCTGAAATTAACGGGAGAAAGACGTTGCAGAACCTTAAACGCAGCATTTAAGCAGGAACTCATGTAGGTACTTACCTAGCTTAGAATATCCTGGTTTGTCTGTGAGGTGAGAGAGGATAGAAGTGTCAGAACCACGAGATACCAATGGCCCTACATAATTTTGAAAGTATTACATTCTGTTAACAATTGTTCCATGAGTATCATGTCGTCTTAGTAACTGTAGCCACAGTCAAATATGCCTGAGCCACCGTTATTAATTGTCCGGATTAATTAATCGAACCACTAGAGACAACGTTATCAAGTGCATCGTCCGCAGTTCTCATCAATACCATAATTGATGGCATTCTTTATGTGCCTAATTATCATCACCACTTATATATTATCTCATTGCTACTAAACCTCCAAACATTTCCTCAAATGACATCACGCCCAGCTATTCATCGACGCGATCCCTCATCCATCCACTTCTTGGCGATGGTGCCGACAGTAGCGTCCACTGCGAAATGCCCCGTAAAACCCCTGGCTATCGCCTGGGGAATGCGAGTCCAGACCCACTGTCGACCTGCGCGAAATATCCATCCAGCCTGTGGTTGGTTCCGTCTGGTCCGATCGGTCTTCTCCTAGACTGGGATGTCGGCTTCGCTCGCATTGGCATTCAAATCTCCCGTGTTTCCAGCTTTTCTTTTCCTTCTCTTTTTTCCTTCTTTCCTTCTTTTCTTTCAACATCTTCATCGTTGTCGCCCTTGTTCTCCGTCGGCGGTTACTAGACAAGAGCTTCATTGACGAGAGATCGTTCGTTGTGTTAAAGGAATTGGCATCACCGAGGGAACAAACAAAACAAAACAATGCACGCTTCAAAGATCTTGGCCTCTATGGGCCTTATGGCCCTCGCCAATGCGACTGTTATTCGTTACGAGCGCGATCTCCAGGACGATGCTCCAGCTCTAGAGAAGCGCGCCGACAAGACCGCCGCTTGGGTCACTGTCGATGACGAGCAGCAGCCCGCTACGACCTACACTCCCTCGTACACCACCATCGATGGTACCACGTCCATCATCGATGCTGCTCCTCACGATCTGACTGCTAGTGTGTACACTTACACCAGCTGGGGCAAGATTCACACCAGCACTGGCGAGCCTCCCAATCCCCAGGCTACTGGCGAGCACGGCGAGGGTGTCTTTTCGCGATGCTACAACAAGGATGGCGACAATGCTCCCTTCTGCTCTCCCTATGCGAACAGCACTCTCGATGTTAGCAATACATACTTTGGTAAGTTCCTGAAGCCATTGGCGCATCAATTCATATCCAGTTGCTAACTATGCTTCTACAGTCACTTGGGACCCTGACTACTTCAACAAGACCAAGTCCACTGATAACTCCACCCTAATGATCACCCCCCGTCTCGACGTCTTCAACTCCTCTAGCCAGAAGTGGGAGAAGTACAAGGAATTCACCGAATCCTCCGTTCCCGCTGCCTGGGGTTACTGGCCATTCAACGCCAAGTCGGATTACATCAAGAAGTCTCACAACATCTCCCTTACGCTCTACAGCAACAGCAACAACTCTCTCGAAAAGACCAAGTCCTCAACCCTGTACCTCTACCTACAAGACGAAAACTTCCCCGAGAAGGCGCATGAGAAGCTCCCCGAGGGCCAGACTCTCATCATTGCACTCCCCGTCGTCTTCGGCTCGCTTCTTCTTCTCATTATCGGTGGTTTCCTGTGGAACCGCAAGACCCGCCACATTGGACTCGGTAACATCTCTGGTCGCGCCCGCCATGGCTACACCGGTCGTGCTAAGCGCCGCATCTTTGGCGCCAGGGACAACGGCATTCAACTCGATACCTCTGTCCCACCACCTGGCGAGTACCGCGATGCTCCCCAGCGTGCTCGTGCCGACAGCGATGGTCTCGGCAGCTTGGCTGGCAGCCCTGTCGATGCCAACTTCTCTCAGCAGGGCAACGGCGGTGGTCGCAACGCTTTCCGCGATGAGATGCGAAGACAGGAGGAGGAGCGACGCATGTAAAGAAAAGGGGTATCTGATCTAATTGGATATGTAATCAGTGGCTATCATCTGCATTGTCAAATTCGTTTCAATGTATATATCTGGAAACTAGCGATGCGAGCATTACGGTGGAGGATGGAGCGTAACGATCTTCACACGACGCATAACGAGAGAATTAATATGAACGCCTAGTCTATCAAAATTAAATCAACGTGGCCTCTTGTCTTGACAAGAGGCAGAAGACACATCATACAAAAACGCCGTCCGTAAACCGACCAACCCTTTCCCTGATACAAGCTGCCAAAATAGTTTCATACGCCGGGTGTCTGGGTATCCCGAAACCATCATTTGCAAAGTTCCCCATTCATAGCAGTTTGTAATGACACCGATGATTAACGCATCTTGAAAACTAGAACCAACTCCTCGTGAGCATGTGAGCAAAAAGCAAACCATTACGCCATTCCACCCTTGATCCGTTTGTTTACACCTTTCTGTTCTCCGCCGCTAAGGCGTCGCTTTCCTTTTGCATTTGGTGGTGTTTTAGGCGGTGTCGCTGGAGGTGTATCTTGTGTAGTGAGCTCGAAACCCGAACAAAGGTCAAGCTGGGTCTCTCCGTCCTTCAAGGGCCGCATGAGTTCGGCGGGAATTGCTGTGGCGAGCTTGCACTTAGCCTCGCATTCCTGATAGGTTTGTGTACTCCAATCGTCATCCGCATAGTTCTTGGCTTCGGCAATGCTGTACCCTGTGCTGAATCCTTCATGATATGCGTCGGGTAGGATTACTATGGTTTCACCAGGACGTTGGTCGACGATACGGAAAGGTATGCCTAGCTTCTCGAGCTTCTGTGGGAAGAAGAATTCAGCTCGATGTCGCATGAACTGAGAGCATTTGTCTTTTCGACCAAGAGCCTCTTCGGCAATGTCTACGGCATTGGAAGGTACCACAATCCAGATCTTTCGGCCTTTGTATAGGTGGTTGAGAGAAACAAGTCGGAAGTCCTCTGCGTGTATTTGGAAGCTTGCTCCAAAATGAGGACCCGATTCGTAAACATAAGGCGTGTGAATACCAGGAATGATAGCCTTAGTGTACTCCAGCTTATCGCCCTTCAGAGGGTAGATCGGACTTCGTCCAGGGACGCCGGCTTCACGTCGCTGCTCTAGAGTCCATGCAGGGACATCTGCCCGATATCGCACATTGCGAATTTGCTTGCGGTCACTCTTGCGGTATAACTTCCTGAGCTGGTCGATAGCTTGAATTGCAGAAACGTTGCATTGTGGACCAGTGACTGATGAGTTGAAGTTGCCCACAGAAGGAACAGTTTCAACTCGCCAGAAACTGTTCTTCTTAATCTGATTGGGTCGGTATGCGTGTGCAGGAACCTTTTGAGAGTCCTTTTCTGGCAGGTCCTCTAGGAGCTCATCTGGGAGGACGATCTTGAAGCAGCCATGGTTTTCAGCATGGAGGCTTCGAGCAAAAGCAAGATTGGCTGCAAAATCGCTCCACTGTTGGACTGTTGGCTTAAGCCGTAGTACCTCATGGCCTTCGGGACCGTCCCAGTCATAGTTAATCGAGTCAACTTCGGTTGGTAGTTCGGCTGGGGTTTCGCCCAGTTCAGAAGGCAGGTCACTTAGTATTGAACTGGCGTCATCTTGATCCAGTTCGGGAGGAGGCGACGGTTCATTAGCCGCAGCTAGAGATTGTTCGTTTTTGGTAATTCCCGGCATTGAAGCTGGCTGTTCAGTGGCTGGTAGAAGCGGCTGAGGATCTGACGCTGGTTCCATGACGTTTGATGAGCTGGCGGGGATTGGACCCTGTTCGTGAGCAATCTGGGGAGCGTTAAGAGGCCCAGGCGCAGGCTGTTGAATGTGTGGAGAAGAATGCTGAAATTGAAGGTGAGGGGTCGCAAGACCATGCGACAGATGTCGAATCTCCATTGGAACCGGGAAAGACCCGTCTCGCGATTGCGACGGATAGGCAAGTAGTTGATGTGGTTGAGAGTGGAGAGTGTCCAAGGTGAGAGTGAGAAACTAGGTGAGAGGTGAGCGGAATTGCCACCCTGGTTCAGTAGCTCAAGACAATTCAGCGAAAGAGTCAAAGTGTATACAGTGAATGCGCGTTGGACGTCGATATTGGCATAATTTAAGAAAATAAGGCAACGAGTTCGACAGGGGATATCTCCTTTATAAGCGCCGCGATGGCTGCTTGTCTTTATTGCGCGGGATCAAGTTTGACGTAGGAGAGAAAATAAAGACAACCTGGAAGAATTGGATTGTGCTGTAGAAGAAAGAGGCACTGACCATGAGAAGCAAAGTTGAACCTAAAAAGTGCTAGACCAAACCTGGAGTGTCAGTGAAGGAGGGTACCTGGCAAAGTGACTGATGACCACCCAAAATGCATGTCTCTTCTGCCCTGTTCAGTGTCTTTGTCCCCAAACTCGATAGAGCCTCGGCGGGAGAGCACCTGCCCACGCTGGCACTTTAGGTGCAGACAAGACAGAAATCGAAAAGTGGACCAAGCGGGGAGAACAGAGATTGGTCCAAAAAAGAAGCAAAGCTTGGATTCTAGCGGCAAACCACCTGCAAGGTCCCTGATTAGCGCGGGGCAAATCGATTTCAGGGGACAGGAGAGAAAGAAGACCTTATCAGAGGAACAATGAAAATGGTTACCCGTGCTACAGTATCCGAGAACGAAAGACAAAGTATAAATAGAGATAAAGGATGCTTATAGGTCGAGAGACAGACGCAGTCATGAGATGTTGTCGTGCAGAGAACAAAGATCTTTATTGGCAAATGCGATTGTCAAGTGAAAGGAGACAAAAGCATTGAAGCAGCCACTCGGCCCTACTGAGGATAAAGCCCGGGTGAAGGTGAAAGAAGGTATTTCTAAGTTAGGTACTCGGGAGCCCGAGGTTCAGGTCAAATTTATTGTTTATTTCCTACACCATCAATCAGTTTAGGTAGGAGCGACCCGGCAGTGGAGCGAAGATTGATAGCGTAAAAGGGTAAGTGGGTGATCGACACGCTAAGGCCCGTGTCTTCTTTGCTTCCATTGCGCTTGCCTACACACGCTTGCAACGTCAGGAACAAACCCGACAGGGGTCTTTATCAATCAGTTCCGAGGACCTGGTTATGATTGGATTTGCGGATATTTGCAGCAAGCATAAGAGTTTGTTACCTGTAGGTACCTCAGAGGGATTTGCTATTTGTTCGCAATGTTATGAATCAACAAAACGATTTGTAGTATGTAAACAAAGAGTGAATGCTTTGTTTACTGTCGTTTCCTGTCTTGATATACCACACTTTGTGCCGGCATCGTTTCCTTTCAAAAGTCATTGTGAAGAATGAAATCTTCCCTACTGGTTTGTCGACAACCATTTTCAAGGAAATCCTACTAACAATCGATGTTTCTATTGACTGGAAACTTCGAACACTGCTCAAAGGCGCATGTTCCAGGTGTCTCGTCGTGTGCATTGTGAACTCCAAGTTTCTAGAACACCTTGAATCTGAAGTTGGTGAAGCTTTGATACTCTATCGGCGTTGGCTTCATAGGAAAAGTGGTGTTGCATGAGAAAATTAGATGTGGGCGGGCTCAAATATAAGTTATGATGGCTTCGTGTCTGTCAAAGGGTATTTCAAGTTAGAATACCAACTGTGTCGTTCCCATATAGAGAGTCCTTTTTGTTAAGTGCCATGTATGTAAAGATGAAGGTTATAAATACATAACTATTCTACATATCCTGTTCTCAGTAACTCCAGCCTTGTATGCTTAGTATTTGGGCACGAGGCTTCGAGTGAGGGGGTATCTCTCCCAACACCCTCCTTCTGGATCTACTCCTTTGGTGAAAGATGCCTAGTAGCTGTCAGAGGGGGGTTATGTGCGTCGACACCCCCTGGATCGAGTTACTATTGAACTAGAGGGGCCAGGCAGTGAATCGCAGTCACTCCAAGTGGGATAGCTATAAGATCCACCTTCCACGCATTTCGACTCTCCTTCTATCATCCATCCTTCATACCAATCATCCCAACGATGGAGAAAATCAAGATGGGGACAACCAAGAAGGGTGCTACCGAGCCCAACAAGCGGGTTTTAGAAGCAGGAACAAAGCGAAAGACGAAGCGTTCGCTTCAAGACAGTAAGTCTGGATCTCGACTATTCTATCAGATTGTTCTAACAAGAACTGCAGAACTCAAGAAGAAAGTGATCGCAGCCATGACGAAGCCATCGCTCCGTAACAGTAAGTCTGGATCGCGACTATTCTATTAGATTGTTCTAACAAGAACTGCAGAGCCCAAGAAGAAAGCGATCTCAGCCATGGCTCCCAAGCCTGAGCCTATCATACCTCGAATGAGCACAACACGACTTGGAGAGGTCGTATCGCATCTCAAACCAGGACTCCTAGAGGTCATGTCGTATCTGAACCCACGACTCGCAGATGTCATGTCGGAACTCTCTGAAGAAACTGTGTATGACCCCAACAAATCGTTCTCAAACGCCCTGGAGGCCTTGGCTACCGCGACCGATGAGCTACAAGTGGATGCTCTCACGTGTAAGTTTCCTGGAAGGTCTACCCATCCAACCCCCTCCCCCCAAACTTCTCACATGTTGTAACGATATGGTAATTTCTAATGCTGACCTCTATAGGCGCATCTATGTTGGCCTTTCATGGTGACTGTGAAGCACTGATGGATACTCTTATAGAATGGATTTACGATGTAGTGAAGATGTTGAACAACACACCCTTTGTCGATGAAGAGTTCCATGCCATGTTGGGGGGGTTGACACGCGCCGCAACCAAAGCAGGCTCTGCCAATGATGGAACCGACAGTGATGAAACCGCCAATGAGGCACCGCAAAGCATGACTGCGGACAATGATATGGACGATGCGCTTCAGAGCAATGAAGCACCTGCCGCTCATGGTACGAACAGCGAGAATTATACCGGAGTGCCTACTGATCATATCGCAGACAATGCTAGCTCTACAAGCAATCTGACGGATGGCGACAATCACCGTACCAAGCGACGGAAGATCATACTCAGGGTTGGGTCGAAGAACAGCCATGCGGCAACCTAGGAGGAACAGCGCAGAATACTTGAGAGAAGGGGCTTTATGGATAGCCCAGACCAGTGGTATCGTGTTCGTATACCTAGGGGTTCCTTGCAAGTATTTAGTCCGGAGGTAGATACATACCTCTCCGGTTCAGCTGGGACATGTTCATTCTGAGGATGGAGTGTTGCTCTCAGGTAACGTTCTACTAGGCACTTGGAGCAATAAAAATCCTCTGCAGACTATCTAGATGATTGATGTGATTTGCGTGACGGTGCACTATGGACTCCAGTTGGAGACTATTGATCTATTGTCTGCAACACATAGCTACTACCTACTGTAAAGCTTTTCAAATTACTCCATTACTTCGGTTTGAATCCATTGGACTGAGAAGAGGTTGATATCACTCCCAAATGTGGCTACAAAGAAGTGACTGATTCATGTGCTGGACATAAATCTGGTGACATGCCAGAGATGTGAGCCACGAGTTGCTCCTGTTTGGCAACAAGATGAAGCATTTTCAGTTACGTGACGTATCTGGTAATCTCCTCATCTGTCCCCTTGATTGTCGCCAGCAGATTGATCGCCCTGAGAAACGACAGCCGGTGAGCGATTCGAACCGTCTGAAGTGTTTCTCGACGAGGTCTTCATTTCAGACTTTAATTGTCAAATACTGTGGCTTTAGTAGTAACCATGTCGTACATTACAAATTCAACGTTATCGCCTTGCGTATTGTCAATAGTCTTGAACTGGATACAAACACATTGCTTATCCATAAGGGCATCACAAGAATTAGTCGCCAACAGCTTTGGAGACAAGATAACTTAGCCTTTAATGCCAATTTAGACTAGTACTTGGACTATTTCAAACCTGGTATCATAAGCCTTAGAGGATAGTTCTTCTGTTGCCCAGCAGTCATCCATAGCATTTGACCAGGGGAATAAGGGGCAACAAGGGGTAGCCTCAATCCATGACGCTTGAGACTACTTCCTGGGCCAACAATCTCTTATGCCCTGACCTAGGCCATCATATTCGTACTTCTGAGTTCGGGTGCCAGAAGTAATTGTCCCAAGGTCTAGCTAGCCTAAACTCCCATAAAGTAGCCAAGTTGTTTCGTCCCTTGTACTCTCAATGGTCATCTTTCCCGATACTCTGACAAACGGATTGGCATGTAACCGCTTAACCCGAGAGTCCCCAAGGAAGATACGGCGATTCATCTAGTTCCGGCGCCGCATCCCAATACAAATGACGAACTGATACTCCGACGTTATTATCCCTTGTTACAACGTGAAGAAGGCCTTCACTATCTTTGATAAACAGCTGCTGCAGTCGGGGGCACGACTCTACAAGCAGATAGAGCAGCCTTTGATACCAATACTCGAGTCCTTTGAGAGCTTAATCTTCAGACAAGGCAGGGTTATTATCCTGAAATGACAGGAACACGCTGTCATGGCAGATTGTGATGGCCAGATGTGTAAGCTTTGTTGAGTTTAGGATGTCGGTAAACTATGAGCAAGGGTTAGCTTATGATTACGGTAGGTGGGCAATAGAACAAGTGTCTTCTCTTATGCTTTTGGGGTCTGCGGAAG